>ML779076.1:334131-365728 GCA_009831015.1 Picea engelmannii | reverse complement strand
ATTAAAATTAAAAACAAAACAAAAAATTAAATAATATACAAAAACATTAAAAAACATTAAAAAAAAGCAAAAAGCAATAAAACATATTAAAAATAAAAAAATATATGTAAAAAAAAATTATAAAAAATATAATACAAAATAAAATCAAAACAAATAAAAAGAAAATAAAAATAAACGTAACATATAAAATGAAATAACACATAAAAAATATAACAAAAATGTTAAATTTTTTAATAAAACTAATCCTAAGTACACTACACTACCCCACGTACCCCACACTACACCCACCTACGTCACCCTCACCTCATTCCCCACTACCCATTCCCCCTACATCACCCCACCTCACCATCCACTACCCCATCCCCCTACGTCAGCCCTCCACTTACATTCCCGCCTACACATTAATCCCGTGCACCTTTCCATACGCGCCCCCCTCATCCACTATACCACGAATAAATCAACGTGTCTTATTAATTTCGGAGGCCCCCCCACCTTCCGAAATTTAACGAAGGGGGGGTCCGGAATTTAAATTAAAACTCATACAAATCTAAACGGCCCAGTTTTGTGCACCGAGATCCACGGCCCAGGTTCAATTCCGGACCCCCCCGGGCGTTCAACATTTAACGAGGGGGGGGGGGGTGTCCGGAATTTTTTCCCGCCAAAAAACCATTTTCCCTCATGTTTGCCAATTTTTGCCTATGTTACCATGTTTTCTTCCGGTGGATATCCTGAGCAAACGGAGACGAATTTTAAAAATCTGAGAGAGGTTTTTGCTCAGCGCAAGATGAGGAACAAAAACCGCTTTCAGTTTTTTAAACGGGGTCACGAGCAGAGAGAGTTGAAGGCATCTTCGAGGCCTATTTGTCCAGATTTGCCATTTTCCGTTTTAGTCCCAATTTTGCAGGAGCCGTCACGGTCATCTGGGAACGCATTTTGCGAAACTAAAGAGTGTTTTGTCCTTCACATGCCCATCTACAATAACCTCTTTCATTTTTCGTCCAAGTGTCATATTTGAAGAGAGAATCACGTCTGAACGGACCCTTGTTTCGCAGAAGAACAATCCATTTTTCATGGCAGAAAACTCTGAATCTTCTGGGAGTGGGGGCTATTCTTGGCCGACACAGTTGAACCGACTCTCGGAACTTGAGGAGAAGATCTGTCTTATTTAAGGAGATGATTTTAATGTAAAAGGGTTGGATCTTCACGCCTTGTGCCTATGAAGCTGTAACATTTTTGAATAGATCTGTCATTAATGAAAGAGGCACTTTACAGGATTCCCGCGCATGTTTACTGGTGATGTGATTTCTCAGTAAATGTTTTCTTTCTCTGTAATCATCTTGTTTTTTTGAAGCTAATATTTGAGAGTAACGTACGTCTCAGGATTTATCTCCGATACCCTTTTTCCGATTCCACAGATTTGAATGTTCATCTTCTAAATATCTTCAATTAAGAGATTCTTAGGTGCTTGTTAGTTGAAGTTGTTTTCCTTATCTCTTCTTCCGTCCATCACTTTAATTATAAAATATCCAGTAAATGTGTTATCTCTCCCTGTGAAGGATTTCTTCAGTTTTTCTGGTTGTATCTCAGATTTTATTAATTACAGACCCCATAGCCCAATGGAGGAGTAGATTGTCTCAACCATTCAAAAAATACTTTGACAACAAAACCCTTGTCCTTCATAACTAGCGTAATATCTCCTCAAACAAAGCTATATTACACAGAGAGATCCCTCTCTGAGTCTTGGAGGGATAGATCCAAGACTCAAAGCGGTTCTGATGTTGCCTCTGTGATTGCCTTTCAGCCTTGGGCAAATTACAGAGTGCTAACATAATGGCGACTCCACTGGGGAACTCTTCCCAGTAGTACTTTTCAAGCTCCAGCTCTGATCACTAATGGTGGAAAGTGACCAGACACAAGAAGGCTGAGATCATTCACCTGGTGACTCCAATCAGCTCCAGACAGTGCCATCCCGAAGACTCCACTGGAGGAAGAACCTGAAACATGACCAAGTAGCCTAGAAAGACCAGGTATTCAAGCTCAAATTGCATTCAAGACATATTTGGTTTTATCTGCAATCATGTCTTGTCTTTTTCTAAGCCTAGTCAGAAATATATTGATGAAGATTACTTTGACCATCGGTCAAATGATGAGTCTCAAGAGACCATACCCCCAACTAAAGAATATGTACATGCTCATACACCGGTGCACATCCCAGATGCACCTGTAGAAACCCTAGTGAGACATAAGCCTCCTGCTTTGTCTCCTACTCATGCTGAACCTCCGGATGTTTATAATCCCCTTGCTTCATCCCCTGTGCTTGCAAAAGTCCCAGATAGATACAAGCCTCTGGATTTGCCTCCTATTCTCCATGACCTCCCTGTCAATTACATTAATAATCTGCCTAGGTTTGATGGAGAAAATGAGGAGATCACTGCTGAAAAGCATGTTCAAAACCTTGAAGATTTCCTTGACCTTTATGAGGTTGAAGATGATGATGTCTACATCAGAATGTTTGCCCTATCTCTGGGAGGTAAAGTCAAAGATTGGTTTAAGAACCTTCCAGTAGCAAGCATCAGAAATTTTCAGCAGTTCATGCAAGTTTTCTTAGATAGGTGGGTGGTCAGGGGAAATGTTTTCCTCATCCTAGAAGAGTATGAACACTTGAAAAGAAATCCAGGCGAGATAGTACATCAGTTTTCAGCCAGATTCAATCAGGCATATCATGCAATACCTGCTGATATAAGGCCACCCTCAGGATCTACCCACTTGCATTACCCAGATGCCTTCGATCCTGAGATGGATTTTCAATTAAGAGAAAGGAATACTGCAAGCCTTGAAGAAATGCAGAATATTGTTGTTGATGTGGAGACAAACTTGCTGATCAAGAGGTCACAGTTGAAGGAAAAAGAAACGGTGCAGCTGAAGTCATCAGAAAATAAACTAGAGATTTTGGTCAGTATCATGGAAAAGCTGATGCAGAAGATTAACATAAAAGATGAGCTTGCTGTCCAAAGACATCATGTTCCAGTGATTGCAGAGAAAGACACAGTCCCAGTCCCCAAACATTTTTCTGCTCATCCTGGATACCATGGTTTGAATGATGATTCGTTCATGTATTCAATTCACGGAACAGTCAAAGATGAGTCTCCATCTCGATTTGTAGAGAAACAACCGGCTGACATGATGTGCATGTTTGACGACATTCCTTACTTGGATTGTCCACCCAAGTGGGATCAGTATGATGATGATCATGAGGCTGAAATGGAGTTTGTCTGTTCAGAGAAGATGGCAGCATGTCATTGGCAGGAAGAAGATCATTTACCGTTCATATGTGACTATCAGCCCTTGCACAACAGTCATGACAGCGATGGGAAAGAGACAAAAAATCTCAGAGTAAGTGAAAGCACTTTTCCCATACGTTTCTCATCTCTTCAATTTATGAAAAGAAATTCTAGACTAGTGGTAAATAGTGAACACATAAATTCCTCTGACCAATCAATTGATGATATCATTAAGGATATGGAGGCTGTTCTAAACCTAGTATCGCAGCCCTTGACCTACATTGGTTTTCAAATTCTTGATGAAAACTTAGAGCCCGAGACAAATTCTGAGTTAATCCAAAAGAACTCTGTACCATTTTGCTTTAAATCATTTCAAGTGTTGAAGAAGACTCTTGGGCAAATGTTGAAGGATGAATATAGAAACAAGCAAGAAATTTCATTTGAGTCAATGCAGTAGTATTGTCAGTCCTTTCAGGATCCAATAGTTGATCAGTTGGATGGCCTGTGTGGCCAAAATCACTCTTCGTTCTCCAGTCATTAAATAAAAAGATGTTATGATATTGACATGGTCAGGCAATCAGATTCTTTGTCTTTTACAGCAGAGGCATCATTTCAGAAACCATCAGAGCATCCACAGTCAGATGAGGAAGTGTTTAAAGACACAAAATGCATAGCTGAAAAATCGAGTCTTGAGGCTGAGTTGATTGAAGTTGAAAATCAAAAGATGGGCCAAACCTATATTGATCCTGTAGTTGCCTATATGGAGAAATTTTTTAGTACAGGATATTTTTCTGTTGCTGATGTTTTTCCTATTGTTTGGGTTGAACAAATCTTATGCAAGGGAAAGCACGGTGGAAGTTACTCTCAAGCACGAGTAACAGACTTATTTCTGAGTTTCATCACAGACAGTGAAAGAACAGAGCCACTAAATCAATTGTTGGATTGGCTCTATTGGCATTTTTCCATTACCTAGCTGAGCAATGCTTGCAGTAGGGTAGGTAGGAAAAATGAATAAGCTCAGCACTCTGAGCATTTCTTTTTCAACAGTGTTCGGTTGATTTTATTTCAGTTGCAAGGTCAAAACAAGTATAGGTGGAAGAATAAGGTTTTGTAATCAACCCAATGGATAAATCTCTGGTCTGCATGTTCATAAGTCTGTGGTTCTTGACACCTCCTGAAAGAAGCTGCCATCCCCGGGTGGAGCCTCGTGTTAGGGTCCTATAATTATAGGCGAGTCGATTCTTCGACTGTTGATTTGGCGTTTTCTCTCGTGATGATGAAGTCTAGCTCAGGTGATTCCGCTTCCTCCCTCCATTCTTGTCGCTCAATCCTCCATCACCCTGCTGCATGCTTCACCCACGCTGCGCCCTCACTCCCTTGTCATGTTGCCCCTTTGACCAATTTTTCCCGCCTTCCATCCCTGCATAAATGGACTTAGGATGAACAAAAGAGTTAGAAGTAAGGTTAGTCTAGGTTAAAATTGATTAATAAATGACTATTTGATAATTAATTAATCATTAATTAATTATTAATTAATTAATTAATTAATTAGTTATTAACTAGGTTAGTACCTAGGGTAGCATCTAAGTTAGAAGTTAGGGTTAGTTTTAAATTAAAATAAAGTAATTAAAATTAAAAACAAAACAAAAAATTAAATAATATACAAAAAACATTAAAAAACATTAAAAAAAAAGCAAAAAGCAATAAAACATATTAAAAATAAAATAATATATGTAAAAAACAATTATAAAAAATATAATACAAAATAAAATCAAAACAAATAAAAAGAAAATAAAAATAAATGTAACATATAAAATGAAATAACACATAACAAATATAACAAAAATGTTAATTTTTTTAATAAAACTAATCCTAAGTACACTACACTACCCCACGTACCCCACACTACACCCACCTACGTCACCCTCACCTCATTCCCCACTACCCATTCCCCCTACCTCACCCCACCTCACCATCCACTACCCCATCCCCCTACGTCAGCCCTCCACTTACATTCCCGCCTACACATTTATCCCTTGCACCTTTCCATACGCGCCCCCCTCATCCACTATACCACGAATAAATCAATGCGTCTTATTAATTCTGGAGGCCCCCCCACCTTCCGAAATTTAATGAAGGGGGGGTCCGGAATTTAAATTAAAACTCATACAAATCTAAACGGCCCAGTTTTGTGCACCGAGATCCATGACCCAGGTTCAATTCCGGACCCCCCCAGGCATTCGACATTTAACGAGGGGGGGGGGGGGTCCAGAATTGTTTCCCGCCAAAAAACCATTTTCCCTCATGTTTGCCAATTTTTGCCTATGTTACCATGTCTTCTTCCGACGGAGATCCTGAGCAAACGGAGACGAATTTTAAAAATCCGAGAGAGGTTTTTTCTCAGAACAAGATGAGGAACAAAACGCTCTTTCATTTTTTTCAACGGGGTCACGAGAAGAGATATTCGAAGGCATCTTCGAGGCCTATTTTTCCAGATTTTCCATTTTCCGTTTCAGTCTCGATTTTGCAGGAGCCGTCACGGCCAGCTGGGGATGAATTTTGTGAAAGAGAAAGAGGTTTTTGTCTTCCACATGCCCATATACAATAACCTCTTTCAGTTTTTTCCCAGGTGTCATATTTGAAGAGAGAATCACGTCTGAACGGACCCCTGTTTCACAGAAGAACAGTCCATTTTTCATGGCAGAAAACTCTGAATCTTCTGGGAGTGGGGGCTATTCTTGGCCGAGGCAGTTGAACCGACTCTCGGAACTTGAGGAGAAGATATTTCTTATTTAAGGAGATGATTTTAATGTAAAAGGGTTAGATCTTCACGCCCTGTGGCTATGAAGCTGTAACATTTTTGAATAGATCTGCCATTAATGAAAGAGGCACTTTACAGGATTCCTGCGCATGTTTACTGGTGATGTGATTTCTCAGTAAATGTTTTCTTGCTCTGTAATAATCTTGTTTTTATGATGCTAATCTTTGAGAGTAACGTATGTCTCAGGATTTATCTTTGATACCCTGTTTCCGATTCCACAGATTTGAATGTTCATCTTCTAAATATCTTCAATTAAGAGATTCCTAGGTGCTTGTTAGTTGAAGTTGTTTTCCTTATCTCTTCTTCCGTCCATCACTTTAATTATAAAAGATCCAGTAAATGTGTTATCTCGCCCTGTGAAGGATTTCTTCAGCGTTTCTGGTTGTATCTCAGATTTTATTAATTACAGACCCCATAGGCCAATGGAGGAGTAGATTGTCTCAACCATTCAAAAAATACTTTGACAGCAAAACCCTTGTCCTTCATAACTAGCCTAATATCTCCTCAAACAAAGCTATATTACACAGAGAGATCCCTCTCTGAGTCTTGGAGGGCTAGATCCAAGACTAGAAGCGGTTCTGATGTTGCCTCTGTGATTGCCTTTCAGCCTTGGGCAAATTACAGAGTGCTAACACGTGGGTTGTAGTGGTAAAACATGCATATATGCATGTTGTATAATAGATAGGGCACGAATATGTGGAAAAATATTGCTTTTAGCTCTAGGATTTGTAAAAAGGGACTTCAAGTCTGTATAGGGAAATGGAAAAAGGCCTTCTGAGGAAATTTTTATAGGGGGAGGAAAATATTTCTATAACAGATATAATTGGGTGTGCTTAAATATTCCATTACCACAAATCAACAATAAATAAGAGTTGATCATTCTTTAGAAAACAACTAAACTTAGAAAAAATTGTGAATGCTTTTAAATACAGACAATTTCTACTTTACAATAGCTTGTATGCATTCAAAGCCTTCGAGAGAATGGATTCTAGAACTTGAGGATTTCATTCCAAATTAAATACTCTATAAGATATTCCTGAACAACCTGGTCCACAATCCTCCTCACCTGTGGATTTCCTAACCTTGTCTATCAACATCCAAGATATAAAATATTAGGATATTTCTTGGAACAATTACCCATCAAAGAAAAATGTCAATTCATATAAAGCTGCTAGATTAAAACATTGTAGTTTACACAAGCTAAAATTCAATTAATCACCTGAAAATAGAATTGCTAAACAAGACAAAAATATATATATCAACATAGTTTCTACATAAGTTGAAGACATCAAGCTAACTTCACTTACGTTTTCTTGCCCCTCAAACTCCAGCTTTGGAACTTTGACTGAAAATATGCCTATCAAACCTTCCCTCACATGTTCACCACTAAGGTTCTCATCCTTCTCCTGCGTAATTAACAAATCCAGAAGAGCGCTTTCTTAAAAGATGGTTGATTCCAACAGAAACATAACAAACATTTGTTTTGGCTACCCTAACAGATAGTCTATTTTCCTCAGTTTAATTAGAGGTATATGACATCAATAACAAGGCCTAACACAAAACAAGTGGCTATAACTTAATGAACATTTAACACATAGAACACTAACAAAAACAAAATTGTGATTCTAAACTTACCAACATTCCTACACCTTCACCCATGACAAATCCATGTCGGTCTTTGTCCCAAGGCCTTGAGGTAGACTAGGGATGATCATTTCTCTAAGATAGGGCTCAACATGCAACACACCCACCTAAACCAATGGGTTGTGAGTGGAAATCATCTTAACTCTTATACGGTCAAGAACAAGAAATAGTCAATATAGACAGAGTTTTGCAACGGTTAACTATTTAGAAAATATAGAAAGGATAATAGAGCATATCTCATGTATTGATTGGAAATAATATACTTCCAACACCTAGTGTTTCTAATGGGATATTGGGTATAATATTATCTAAAAGAAGTAATATATCACATCATCAACTAAACAATGGCACCTATTTCAATAAAAAACCTCATGAAATGGATGTTGAAGATTTGAAGGTACAAAGGATAAGGTGATCTCCATGGTAAAATATCAGATGAATAACATGATCATAAGGGAACATATATGTAAAAGTATTTGTATTAATCCTTCGTTTATGTTTCATTTCTAATATAGAATTTATTTTACCAAGTGTATACATCTCAAAATCTCTCTTTAGGAAATCCTTGTATTTTTCTTTCCAATAAAAAATCTACGGGGAAACCTAAGGGATGCTTTTCCACATTCATGGGTGGAATTCCTAGTAAAAATGTTGGCATTGACTAGTGCACCTAACCCAAAAGTTTCAAACTAGGCACATTCCATCATGGAACTAGCCAAATACCAAACAACATTAGTGACATCCAGTTGAGCTAACCCCCGGGGCTTAAGAAATCATAATTAACTATAGTATTTACAATATTAACATATTGATCATGTTTATCATTTTTTCAGAGTAACCATAACGATCTAAACGTGTTCATATTTTTATTTTTACTTTTAATTTTCTTTTTGGTGTGGTGACATCTTTATACAACTATATAGATACTTATGCTTGTTAGAATATTTGTTGAAATATAGATACTCTTGCATTTCTAATTTGTCTATTATATCTCCAAGGAATTTTGTTTCATTATTTGTGAGCAAAAAATTGTCTTGGGTATGTATACAAGGATACTTATATCACTATTTATAAACTAAACATTTTTCTTGGACAAACAAGTATACTATCATTAATGCTAAATGTTTTCATCTCGGGGAATTTCCAATCCTAGAATAAATGAGGTGAAATTTAAGTGATTCACAATATCAATTTATGTGAATTCACTCATATATGGTGTTGGAATATTTTGAACAAACTGGAAGAATTTATTTTAGTTGCATTCAAGTTTTCCAAAATTAATACTGAAATTGCCCCTGAATGGCCTTAAAAATTTCCTAAACATTTTTAGGGAAACAACCCAAATTAATTTTTCCAGAATAGAAATTTATGACACTAGGTACTAAAAACATTCTTTTATTTTCTCCTAAAAAATTCCAATAGAGACTTCCCAAAGATTACTCAGAAACTAACTAGAAACTTAGGTAGATGCATTAGATGGACTAAACAATTTTGAATGAATAATCCCTTCACCTAAATGATATATTAGGGTGCCTAAATTTATAACTTAGAAACACCAACTAAAGAAAAAATCCCCATGAGATTGATGAATTATTCCTAATTGAGTTGAACAAAGCCAGAAATAACATTAACTATTGGGGTTTGAAAATGGCATAATTTTGGAACTGAAAATCATTGTTTTTCTTACTTGCATAACTTGGGAATACTTTTGTACCACATGTCTCAAACTTATTGAATAGTCTTATTTTTGTCTCACAATATTGAGATAAATGTTGTGGTATCACTTTCTAGTAACCTAAACACTTCAAGATTAAGATTAATAGGTCTGAATTTTACTTGCAAAAGTTATAAGAAAGAATACATATTAATTGTCCCTTATTATCCACCAAAACCTTCTTATATATATTATATGACATAAACATATTTTTACAAAGGATATAAAAACCAATAGATGGAAATGAGTTGTATAGATCTAAACACTTTTTATAAACGTTGTTAGAAATGGGGATATTATTTCCAAAATATAGAACCTTACAGAAACTACTCAAATCTATAAGTAACCATTGCATTGAAAAATGGGACTAAGAGCAACGTAATAGAGGAATAAGAGACCAATGAGAAGCAAATTCGTGAAGTACAACTAGAAGATTAAAATCTCTTGCCTTGGATTTCAAGCAACTAAGTAACCAGAGCTCCCATACATATGAAAACCTTACAGAGAATCCAAAACTACAGGCGTTGGAGTCGCAACTCCAGGAAGAAAAATAGTAGGTGGATACACTACAGGCACAGCTAAAGGCCCTGTCAGTAGTAGATAGAATGAAGAGATCTCATGAACAATGAACAAATCAGTAGTATATTCCTATGCTTCAAAGAAAAGTGATGGAATTCACTCAATGACTTCAACCTAGGAAAGACAAGGCATGTATTCTATTTACAGAGGTCGAGAGCCAAGGAGCAAAGCTAGATAAGGTCGTCCTCATAGCAGAACAATGCCTGGAAGGACTGGTGAATGACGCAGTGATCCAAGAGTTCATCAAGCAAGACACCATAGCAAAGAAGCAAGTTGAAGTAGCTCAGGCCAAGCTCGAGGCATTCAAGGCATAACTGCTCCAACAAAAGTGACTCGGAATGAGTCACAAGAGAGTGTTGGGGGCCTGTTGTCCCTTGAACAAGTTTTGGGAGTTTCTTGGTTATGTTGACCTATTTTGGGACTTCAACACCTGTTAAAGGAGGAGCGCAATATGAAGAGGATATCATGGGATCGCGGCCCCCTTTTGGGCCTCTTTTTGGGTTTTTGGGAATATGTAACGAGAAAGGAATGTCAGCCCATGGGTTTACCATGTTTAGGCCTATTTTGTATATATATATAGATGCCTAGGCTAGGAAGAAAGGGAGGAGATGAATAAAATTCTAAGTGATAGATCTAAGTGATGTGAATGTATGTTAAGTGCAAGTAGGGTTTTTGATCCTTTGCACAATTGTAAGAGACTTGCAGAGATGAGTGCAAGTAGTTGTGACATATTGTGAAAGGCTTAGTGCTGTAACATGAGGAAGAAGGATCTAGTGAGTTGCACAGATATTTTGTCCTGTGCGGAGGAAGGGTTTGAGGCTCTGTGCTGTAACAAATTGACTGAAGGCAATAAAGAAGAAGAGTTTGTGGAAGTAGCCCCAGGAGAGGGGTGAACCATGTAAACACTGTGTTATCTTGCTTGGTGCTTGCCTGAATGTGTTTATGTCTTCTTTTCTTAGTGCTTTGATATGATTAGATAGATCTTCTTATACTCAGTGCTAATGATGTATAGAATGTTAGATCTAATGTACATGAATATTCTCAGTGCTTGATTAGTTACATATGACCTATTTACTTATTCTAAGTGCTTCTATATGGTAGATTAGTGTGGATACTATGAGGATTTTTTTTATCAGCGAAGTAGATAATGATTGCATGTTAAGGAGCTAAAGGTGCTAGTTGTTGTATTAAGTAGTACAATCACATATATGTGTCCCATATAAGGTTGCAGCCACTTGAGTCCTGCAACCACCCCTTCCTCTACCTCGAGTGAGACCTCAACTTCTCCACAAGTGTTGCTGAAAGGGTCGGTATTTAGGGTTTTGTTGGTGCACTATTGTAGCATTGAACCCTGGGTCTGCCCCTATGCCAATAGTCTCATTAGCATGAGTTCTCAACCAATTAGGGGATGATGACTGTGAGCATGTAATTTACTACATTAGTAAAAACCTTTTAGGACCACCCTTGAAATACAACCACAAAGAGAACCTCTCCCTTGCAGTTGTCCTCGCAGTCCATAAAATGTTCCATTACATCCTGCTTCAAACTACCAAGGTCGTAGCAGATTCCAACCTCATGCAATACTTACTCAGTCACCGAAAAATTAATGGAAAATTTCCCTGATGGATCATCATCCTTCAGGAGTACGACCTCAAATTTTCAACACCCAAGAGAAAGAAATCCCTCGTCCTTGCCGAACTCATTACAACATTTCCTTCCAATACTACCAATTCTCCCGTCAATACAGACTTTTCCGATGAACATATCTTTTACATCCCGTCAATGTGTGCTTGTTTTACCCATTTGGTCACCCTCATACGCAGCCATCCCAATTACAGCAATGCCCTCGTGCGCATGAATTGTTCAATTAGTTGTGCACTGGGGGCCCACCCTAAAAAAAACCCCCTATACGACCATCCATACAAGCCCTGCCCAGAAAAGAAATCATAATTACTATGCATGAGGATATGACCACTAACCTGGCACTCACTTATCCTGCATCAGCTGGCTCGATCTCCCAAAATCTCCAAATCTCCTCTGAAACATCTCATCCACTCACTAAAGAGGCAGGTACAAATGATGTGGCATTGTGTGCCCAACAACTATATATAGTCCCTTTTCCAAACTTACACGATCAATTCCAGGAGCTCTGAGTGTCTGTTTCCCGATACGTCTTCATCCATAGGATCAGGATCCCACCGCCTACATAGTCACCTTCCCTGGGCCGCCATCCATACTCGGCCCCCAAGGAGCATTTTTCTCACATCATGCCTAGGTATGCATGGTCATCTTCAAAATTATCAAATAACTATTATATGTTATTTATCTTCAGATATTATTCACGTCTGGTATTTGGTTTTAATATGTTCAGTTACTTGATCATCACCCACTAGCATGGCCCTTTCATGTATATGATCGATACTAGCATGTAATCATTACCTATGAATCTCAATTGCATATCCCAGTCACACCCTTCGATATTTTCCTCTAGGTTTCCCCCATCTAGCTCTGCAGTACTCACACCTCCACTGCATTTCAGTAGTATCAACCAGTAGCACTCTCTCCCACATGAGTTGTCCCCATCGTAGTCCCCTCTATAACTTTGACACTCATGCTTTTTTCACCCCCTAGGTTTGGGAGTCCTAATAGTCTTTGCATTCCCGAGAATCAGTCGCATGCTCCTTCTCCTTATTTTGCTATCTTCCCCACAATGGACTCCCGGATAACCTCATTACAGTTCACATTTGACTGCACCTCCACAGTATCATTCACTCTCCATATCATCCACTATCATTTTTCCCATATGCAGACTGTCCTCCACTCATTTACCTAATACAGAAACCACCTATGGGCCCCCCCACCGTCCAGTTGTTTTCCACATCTACTTGAGCCCTCACCAACCAAGCCATCTTACACTGGGGCACCCATTTATTTATCTATACACTTGTCCCAACTTATTCTTTATTCATTTGGTAATTGTAAAAAGCCTTTGTTTCCATCATTTACATATCTTTTTGTCGTCACCCTTGGTGACCTTATTTTTTTGGAAAAGAAACCCATGGAACCCTTGGTTGGGGCCTTCATTATCTTCTACTCTTGTTGACATTGTCCAAAAACCCCGAGTATCCCATACTCCATGTACCTCTGATCTCTAACTTTGTCCACTTTGTCCCACCTCTAGCACAACTTAACCCATGTCTAGCCATCCCCCCGACACTAGATCCAGTTTCACGGTTGCTGCCACTCATACTTAACATATATCCCTAACCAAGGGTAGTCTTGAGTCTCACCGCCCATGTACCTCATCAGTTCCCAATCTCATCTAATGGATTTCATGAAGCCCTTTTCTTCTTGGAGTCATGTCTCCCTTTCTATTGACATCAACATAGTTTCCAAATGGGTGACAGTATCTTGACTCTCATTACCTTTACAATGAGGAGTATCAGATGACACCATGAGAACCATCATTACTCTCTGTTGTTGTTGACCCCCATAGCATTCAACTTCAACACCATATCATGCTACGGTGGGTCTTACTTTGCGACTATTTGCAATTGTTTTATATTCGTTGAAGACCTCTGAAATTTGATAGACTATCAATGAATGTGTATCATCGACACTTCTTATAGATGTAATCACCTCTTTTCAGAGTTTGTTCATCATCATAATTGTCCTATGCCATTATCAAACTTCCCCAGAGGGCGCTGCAGTTATCTACGTCAACATACAACTTTCGTTACTGTCTAACACATTTTGAGTTACATGACATGAGCATTGGGAATGACCATCTTGTTTGTACACAATTTTATTTTCCCCACACCTGGAAAAAGGTTTGGGTCCCACAGGTTCCCCTCTCCCTCCAATCGGTCTCTCTTGCAATTTCTCTCAACACTCCTTCTTACAAGGGTAATCTCAGTAGAACAAACATTGATGTATTTTATCTATATGTAAGCTCCTAACCTCACACATCAGGGTTCATCTGTTATCACTGAAATTTCATCCGCAAATGGTTATAGGAATCTAGCATCTCCAAAAACCTATTAGTTCACCCATAACTTCAAAAATACATTTCCCAAGGGCACAAAATTATACAACTGGTTATAAAATTAGCACATGTGTGACAGTCTAAAAACACTGGAAAAGCGCACATGTGCCTGATGCGTAACTGTGGATGAAAAAATCCGTGCATACCTTAGAATGACGCATTTATGATTTTTTTCATCCTTCCACCCACTTCTGGTTCATCTCCCAATTTGATTTGACACCCAAATCCATGTTGAATCTGAGTGGGGCATGGTCAAAAACCTAAGGGTTCCCTAAAGAGCCCCTTGTTCACACTAAAGACTGGTTGAATAATGCCTCAAATATTTTCTATGAAAAGAGGCCATGGGTGCACTATATTTCCAACAATTCATTTGTATTTTTATGCTACCTATGTTCTCTTAGAGGAACCTCTTTCCTCACTAGAGAATACAAGCACCATTTCATTTAGCCATTCACATCACCTCTTGAGTGAATGAGCTTTGGATTTCTTCACCATTTCCTTCTAGTTTTCTACTTGTAAGAAGAGCTCAATCATTGGGGGTTCAAGATCCCTCCCTTGGAGGAAGAGGGGACCCATAAGTCTCCCTTTCTCTTTGGTATTTTCCCACTAATACAACTTATCCATTGGTGGCATGAATGTTGTTTATTTTTTTGTTCTATTTCCCTTATTCACTCTAGTTTAGTTTCTTTTATTGTTATTATCTTAGTTCTTTGTTTATTTCTTATGATTGACATTTCTAACTCTTGCATTCATTGTTGTCTTGTCCAGCTAACCCAATTGGACTTGTAAGTGTCCTTGTTTTTCTCACTTAGGTCACCAAAAGGGATACAACACACCACGGGAAGGAGGGAGTCCCTGAGAAGTGGAAAAAACCATTTGATGTTTAGAGAGTATGGATTGGAGGTTCCGTGACACAGAGGGTGTCTCAGTTGCTTGTATGGCATGCAGTTGGGCAATAATTCATGAATGACCTTTTTTGAGAAACTTTTCCATGTGATGGGAACTAATGATCTCAGGGGAACCAACAATGATGCCTTGGAACTTATATTGTTGGCCCTCCTGTTCGAATTGCATGGTTAATTCCTTAAAATCCATGAGAATGGGACCTAAAGTCCTTAGCTAGTTTTCACCCAACACAATGTTACAACTGCCCATGTTGATAAGAAACATATGATATTTCAGGTGGTAGTCACCAATTTGGAGACACACATTTTCACAATGCCCTCCACATTTCATGGAGCTGCCATTGGCAATCATGATTTGGAAATTATTGACTGCATGGATATAGAAATTAGTTTCTTGGGAAATGCAGTGATGAATACAATTATGGGTGCTGCCACTATCAAAAAGAATGATGACCTTCCTATGCTTGATGTAGAAAATTAGTTTGAGGGTTTGGGGAGTAGAGAATCCTGTGAGAGAATTTAGGGATATGATCGCTTCTACTTCAAGAGTGTCTGAGGGAGGGGTAATGTCAGTGGGTTCAAATGGCTTAGACATAAGGGGAGATTCAACATCCTCTTCCAAAACATCCTCCGAGATGGAAATAAAAATCTTTTTTTCCTTACACTTGTGTCCTAGAAAATATTTGTCATCACAATTATAACAAAGGCCTTTGAGTTGACGTTCAACCATTTCAGCCCTGGTCAATTTTTGGATCTTTAGTGGAGTATAAGAAGGAGTGAGATTTATTGGTTTAGTGCAAGGAATAACGGAGGGTTTCAAGTTTTGAGAAGAGACAACCTGTTGTGCTTCCTTATCTAGTTTAGTAGCATCCAACTAACTCTGAGGCCGAGCCATGAGGACATTGGCATGAATCACATCCTTGAGGCCACTGATAAAACATTCTCGAAAAAAAGCATCAGACATGCCCTCTGTATGAAAATATAGTCGCTCAAAAGAATCTATAAAGTATTCCACTGTGACAGATTTTTTCAACTTTGTCAAATGGCCTAAATGGTTGGTGTTAGTGTGAAAGCATTCATAAAGCTCTGCCACAAAGTGTGTCCAAGCAGCACACCCTTAACAAGTAGTTTTTCTCCATTGCCACCATTGCCAACATTATTTATCTATATGGATAACACCATACCAGAGTTTGTCCAATTCATCTGTAATGTCGTACAAAGATGAATAATGTTCCATTTGAGTTACCCAACAAGTGGGATCCGAGCCATCAAATTTGGTCACATCCACCCGCGAAAGGCGTAGGTCATGCTGAAAGTGATGGGGATGAAATTTGTGGGAATGAGAGGAAGTTTTGGCCTCAGTATGAAAATGTGGGTTAGATAAAGGGGGCTTTGCAAGGATATGCATCTTGGTACAGATCATCGAAGCGACAGATTTAAGCTAGGTAGTCATGTCTTGTTTGAGGTATTCTTTGAGTATTACCATTGAGGCGGAAATCGAGGAATGCATGGTTTTATTGATGGTGTAAATATTGGCACTGAGCTGTCTCACTTCTTGTTGGGGCTCTGTGAAATTAGATTGCAAGGTATTGAAGTGAGCTTCCAAGTCTTGGCTATGGGTATGGGCCGTGATGACGAGGGAACCGAAGAGGGGTGGGTGGGGTAAAATTTTTTGCTGAAAAATAATAGGTATGAATGTGATAAGTGCGAAGAGATAAATCCAATGGAATAGGCCTCAAATAATGGTGCAAAAATTTCGAGACTCCGGTATGAAGAATACTATAGTGATGAAATTCCCAAATGCTTAACCCAGACGAAATGTGTAGTGATTTGGCAACTTGAACATAGTTGCGCGAAAATAGATCCTGTTCATTTTATTTTTTGTTTCCATCCCCAAGGGTTAGGTATTCAAGGGTTCTATAGCCAAGGGTTTTCGTTGAGCTATATCTCTCTAATATACATGCGGAGTCCAATAGTGGTACTCGACCCAATATCTCAGGGCACCAACTAAGGAGGTTAGACCGTTCCCTTAGTCATACTACCTGACTACCTAGGTACTAGAGAGTATCTTCCTAAGTGTTTTTATTGATGAAACTATAGCAGTCAGGTGACTGATCGATTTATATAAAGAGGGCTTCAGGAAATCTAGGACGATCCATATACAGGTTTTGTCTGATGCGCTACCACTCGAAGGGGTACCAACAGGGATTACAAGGGTGGCCAACAGATGTGTGCTTAAGTACCACTTGTATTTCCTACATGTATGAATCCCTCAACCACGGGTTTATGCATGTAAAGACATATCTTTGTAGCTTAAAGATGTCGGAATACATCTCTACCCTGAAACAAATTTACCCACAATTTTTTGCTGAGGAAAGTGCTCTGATACCACTTGTAATATTCCAGATATAAAAAGTATCCAGAACATAAATAAAATGCTATAAATTGTAGATGAACAACAATATAACCAAAACAACACCACAATAATACTGAAATGATAACAAAATAACACCAGAAAGAGCACTTCAATTACTGAGTGCAATTCTCACTTGCCTCTTCGAGGGGGAAACCTCCATTCGAGTAGAGCTCTATTACAATAATATCCAAGACAACAGTTCTCATACCTTCAACTCCTATTTATACTAAATATGTCTATCAAAAGAACCATATAGAGGAATATCCTCATAGAAGCAAAAGCTCTATTAGGTATTCTTACGTTCAACGTATTCTTCCTTATTGCTAGGCCTTACTAATATTGACCTTTATTACATCAGAGTATATTATTCTACCTACGTGAGGGTTTAAGTCCCTAGATTTTCTGCGGTGAAGGTTAAGGGACCAAAGCACCTTCATTTTTATCTAGTTGATAACAATCAGATGGAGACCTATCCAAATTCAAGTTATCGCGATCAAAGTTCAGGAGGTAACTAGTCATAAAGTTTTTTCTAGCTATGTCAATTTCACTCTCTCATATCGCCAAGAAAAACTTGATAGAAATGATCCCAAAGAAGGTCTTCATTGAAAGATTATAGGTAAAGGACCTTTACATCAAATTGTTTGGTGAAATATGTACACTACGATCCATCATCTACAAAGTTATCTCTGGTTCTTTCCCTGCCATGACACCCTGTGCATTTCTCAGCTCTAGGTGTTGTTGATTTTAGCATTTTGGATTCACACCTAAACCTACATATAATTTACCTATGCAGTCTTTGGAGACCTGAAAGTTGAAAGGAAAAACCAAGGCAATGTTTCGGGTATTTAAAAATTTTATGCATTTGACATTTAGTGTTTAATAAAAACTTGAATCTGAACTCATGATTTTCTTGAAGACATAACAAGTGATTCTCCCTTGAACACACTCTAGTTTCTTTCTATTTCTGGAACATATAGTTGTATGCTCACAAAACTTTCTACTTCTGAAATGCAAATCACCACAAACTATATGCATTAAATGATAGGTAACCATGTGGATAGCTTATGATTGTGGATTCTCCTTGAAGAGAGATAACAAATATACACCAGACACCTTAACAACTTTAAACCTGAATCCAGGAATACCTCCCACGACGTGCCCCTTTCTCCCGAATCTAGCATTGGGCTTTGTGTTGTTGAAATTAATTGTGCGGCTAGGGGTAAACCACAACAGACGGAAATGAATACAAAAATCAACTCTAATATCAGGTATGTCATACAAACAAATATACTAACAAGACAAGATAAAGAGCCTACCTCATCCAGGCGTTGGATGAAGTGCACCATTGAGCACTCAACCCAAAGTAATACACATGCAAGTTGTCATCAAAAACCAAGAAACACAAGCATATGGTTATAATGTATAATGTTATCACATTCCATAGCATAATCCATCTTTATTCATAGAAAATATTCCCATGGAATAAAAATTCAAATATTTTCAAGATATTAATTGGACGAGGAAATAATATTTCTATTAAAATGTAATCAACAGAAGTGAATGAATTACAAACTTTCATGTTGGAATGGTTCAGAACCGAGAAACTAAGTCCCTTCCACCTGGGCCTCCATCACTTCAATCATCCTCCAAAGGAAATCTCACATAAGAGAGTCAATGAGGTTCTGTTGACGGGCGAAAATGATCATCCGTCAATTGGAAGAACGAGTCCGGTCTAGGGTTGTCTAGGTAACCCAATTCGTTTGGTATAACTCATCCTAATGGTTTTAATGGATCTATTGGCTAATCTAAGAATCCTAATAGAAACAGAAATAAAAGAAACGAAAAAAATAACTAATTACTAAATATTATATATATATATATATATATATATATATATATATATATACAGATATGTTCTAATGTGACTGTAATAGGCGTATTTAAGAAAAAGATAGATAAATCTCATTTATATACATTATTTATAGGATACAAGTTTTAATCTAAACTTACTAAACTCAATGTAAAATGTCTTCTCTGAAGAAGTAGATAAAGAAAGCACATACAAATATTTTTTGATTTTTCTTTTATAAGTCTTCAACTAATGGAAGAAAATGTTATGAAATAGAAACGTATATCTAGTCAAAAGCCAAACTTTACGTTCAAAATTCAGTGATAAACAAATAGCAGAGAAATGAAATTAAACTAACCTTTTAACGAACTAATGATACACATCCAAACATCCATGCGATCAGAAAAATTTTAACCACCTTGTCTAGGAGAAAAACCTACAAGGAACCTTAAGTCTGTTCTGAATAAATGCAAAACAATTATGTTGGCAGTTAAATTTAAATAACAGAAAGAATGATACCAATAGTCACTATGATCTCATCATAGTAAGTAATTGCATTAAGAGAAATATGTTAGCAAACATGCTTCCATTTAATCTTTCAATGAAAATTAAAGGGGAAATCTTGTAATTAAAACTGAATAGGTGATCACACGATTAATATCTGAAGCAATAGTTATGGACAACATTTATAAAGGAATTATAACAATAACATAATAAATGATGAAGACTAAAGCTATCAAAACTTATTATCATATGAAGATAAACAAAACTTAAATGAAGACACCATCCACAAGAAGCTAAAGCCAAAATGTGTATTGTTGTTCCATTAAATTCTGTAGATCAAGCATCCATATTCTAGCCCAAGAAAGGATGCCTTCATTACAAAAATCTCTAATATTTAAAGAGTTCAAAGAAGCTAAACATCTTATCTTATGGGATAATATTACATCTCAAAAATGATTTTCTAATTACAAAAAAGAGGGTAATATAACCACTCCATATCATATTGTATCTCTCAAAACTATAAAAAGATTGTTTTTGTTTACAAAAGATGAGACAAAGAAATGGCTAATAAACTCAAAAATGAGCGATATCAACAAATCACCACCATCTATACAATATCATGAAAGGAAAAACGAAAAATACAGGAGTTTAGATATTATTTTAACCAATAATTTCCAAAAATTCGAATGAGAATGAACTAGCTACATAATCAGCTGATTATGTAGCTAGTTTTATATCAAATAACATAAATCTAATTAACTCTACAATAATAGAAAAACTAAAATAAAAGTACAACTAAGAAATCAAACAAATCTTTACCTCATAACTACATGCTAAAATTGACTCACAAGATCTCAAAGTTAACTACTGTTGTAACATTCTCAACATTCTTTATTATCACGTTTCCAGTCCTTTTCAAGTGTGTTTGCACCCTATTCGTCACCTTGTGAACAAATTGAGATTGCTTACATGCCCAGTTGGGTCTTGCTGAGCATGACAGCTGTAGAGGAAAGAGTTAGAGAAAAAAAAACCAAACTATAAACAAGAATTAAATTAAAACAAACTAAAATTAGAAGCATATGGATAAAGAAATAACAAACACAAAAAGACCAATATCACCAATGTTTTTAGGCTGATCTATTGGTGAAATCAAAGAACAATGAAGAAAGGGGACTATGAGTCCCTTCTTCCTCCAAAGGAAGGCTCTTGTGTCCTCACAAACTTGCTCTCCTTACAATAATAAAATGAGAATGATGGTGAAATAACTCCAAGCACATTCACTCAATGGAGAGGTGAATGGCTCAATGAAATGGTGCTAATGTGTTATTGCCAAGGAGTGAGTCCATAAAAAAATCTAAGCAACATAACATTACATGAAATTCCTTGAGAAAATGATGTTTCTTCATGGCTTTTTATAGCATTGCATTGGGTGATTATGTAACTCCTTTGTGGTGTGAATAGAGGCTCTTTAGGGCTTCATTAGGTCTTTGACCAGCCTACCATGCGGATTCAGCTCAGATTTGGGAGTCAAATCAGCTTGGGAGCTGATCCATAAGTGGTTGGGAGGCCGACCAATTCAATAAATGCACCGTTTAGCAGGTGCACGGGTTTTTGCGCCAACAGCTGTGCATCGTGCGCGTATGCGCACATGGTATGTTTCTGTTCCGTGCATGTGCACGCGCACCCCAATTCAGCAAAGCACTCTTCAATTTTTGGTTACTTTGTATAGTTTTTGACCCTTTTTGAAATGCCATGTGATTAATTCAATTCCATGAATGACTTCATTACTGCTTGACGATGTTGAGTTCTTGTCGCCATGTGCGGACAAAATTTCAGTGATAACAGATGCCCCCTGATGGATGAGGTTAGGAGCATACGTATAGCTGAAATCCATCAATGTTTCTTCTACTGAGAATGTTGTTGTAAGAGAGAGAAATAGTGGTACCGGTGAGAGCAATCCTTTGGAAGAGGAAGGAACTAGTAGAACCCGACCTTCCATACGGTGTTGAAAATATACAACTGTGTACAAACGAGGTGGGCATGCCCCATGCTCGTGTGATGTAACTCTAAAAAATGATGACTGAAGTGTTGGTGTAGATGACTACAGTGCCCTTGGGGGCGGTAATGATAAAGGAAGAAGAAAATTCTGTAATGGAACATACTCTGAACAAAAAGGCAATGATCGCGGTAATAAGAAGCGATGATGATGCGGGCATTGATGGCCCTACCAAGTTCATAGGTCTTCGACAAGTGACAAAAATAACTATAATAGTCACAAAGTAAGACCCACCATAGCATGAGAAAGTGTTGGCGTCGAATGCTATGGGGGCCAACAAAAGCAGGGAGCTATGGTGTTTCACCCTGTGCCATCCGAGAGTTCTCATTGAATAGAGAATGAGAATCAAGATACTGTCGCCCTTCTGGAAAACTGGTGCTGATGTCGACAAAAGGGGGATGCGACTCCCAGAAGCAAAGGGCTTCGTGGAATCTACTGAGGTGAGGAAGTGGCAGAGGTACATGGACGAAGTCAATATGTGGGAAGACTCAAGACTGCCCTTGGTTGGAGAATGTATGAGATAAAAAGTGGCCGCAACCATGTAACAAGGTCGAGTGTCAGGGGGATGACAAGACTACTGATAAGTTGTGCCAGAGGCGGGACAAGGTGAACAATATTCATAGGGTAAAGGTAAGTGACCTGTGGAGTACTCTGAAGTTATGGACGATGCCGACAATGGTAGATGATAAGTAATTCTCCAACCAAGGGTGACATGGGTTGCGTGTGGCCAAAAGAAAGCAAGTCGCCAACGGTGACAACAAAAGAGAATGTAATGACTAAAAATAAAGGCGTTTGTACAATAAATAATGAATAATTTGGGAAAAATGTACAAATACAGAAACGGGTGCCCCAGTGTGAAATGAGTGTTCGAGGGAGGGTAGAAATTTCTTGGAAAATAGATGAAGGGTGGGGGCCCCATTGGTGAGTTTCTATATGAGGTAGGTGAAATGAAGATAGGTTCGCAGATGGGCAAACTGATGGTGGATGAAATGGAGGGTTCATGATCCTGCGGAGGGGCAGGTAAAAGAATATAACCATAAAGAGTTGATCTGGGAGTCCAGGTGGGAAAGCTAGCAACATGAGGAGAAGGAGTATGTGGTTGATTCACGACATGATGAAAGACTATCGGGACTCCCATCCCTAAAGGGTAATGAAGAAGAGCATGAGTGTCAAAAAGTGCCAATAGGTGCTATGAATGGGACAACTCATGTGGGTGAGAATGCTACCGGGTTACAACACCGAAGATGCAAAATGGAGGTGTGGGTATTGCAGAGCCGGGAATGAGGATCCTAAAGGTCAATATTAGTGGGTGTGACTGGAAATGAAAGAGAAATACAATGGGAGAGACTACATGCCAGTGTTGAATATATACCTGAAGGGATGATGTCGATGACCGATGAGAAAGTACCTGTTCACATAACAACCAAATACCCAAAGTGAACAATATCTGAAGAGAATAAAAAATATTAGCATGTATTTGAAAAATGTGACTATACACGTGCGTACCTGACCATGATATGAAAAAAGGGTGCCCCGGGGGCCTAGGACGAAAAGTGACCCAGGGACTGCTGTGATGTAGGCGGCGGGATGCTGATCCCATGGCTGAAGATGGTGTTACAGGATGTGCCTGAGGGCATGTGGATACACATCCAGGATGAGGGATTCCTGGAGCAATGTATAAGAGTACCACCACCATGGCGGTCTATAGTGGAATGAGCAGTTGTGCTTGCCGCCATGACTAGTGGACGCCTGTCGCTAGGGCAGGAGGGTCCTATGGGTGGTCCTCCACCACCACCTGGGGTAGGTGGGGCTGGGCCACCACCTCCTCCTGAGGGAGGAGCAGGTGGGGGTGCGATAGAGGCACCATGATTGATGTATATTGTATATCTTTTTGTTTATAGGCTGGTGAGCCGATTTTTGTACCGAGGTGCGGCACTGGCCTGTGGGCATATGTATTTTTTGTATGTAAACATTCAGATGGCCTGATAGGCCTTGATATATATATATATATATATATATATATATATATATATGAGTATACATATTTTTGAGATCCTGATGTCGTTTACATATGTGTTTTGTTGATGATGATGTCTATTCTATCTTTATGCTGTGACAAGATGTATGAGATGTTTATGTATGTGTAGCTTGATGTGATATATGCCAATCTAACACCATGTTAGCTATTTCATCTGTTGTTTGATTCAATTGTCTTGGAATATGTGTAAATGTAATGGAATCAAAATGTCGGGATAACAGTCTAACCTGCAGGTATTTGCGAAAGAGGCAGGGATCGCGTACACGGTAAACATTGTTGAGCTGGAGAACGACTAGTTGAGAGTCGAGGAAGACGCTAAGGTGGCATATATGATGACATTGGGCGTCGACTAGGAGGCCAATGACCGCAGTGTATTCGGCTTGGTTATTGGTTGCTGGTCCCAAACAGATGCCACTCAAATGTAGCATTTTATGTGAGGGGGTATATAAAGCCCAAGCTGTCGAAGCGAGATTTTGTGTCCAAAGGCTGGCGCCGTCGGCATAACCAATGTGGTAGGTTGGTGGAGGAGGCATCTATCAATAGAAAAAAGGATAGTTTAGATGAGAGGGTAGGAGAAAAAAGATTAAAAACACTAAAAAAGAAAAAATAACCTAAAGTAGAATGACTACTTTTAAGCATAAAATTTCTTGAGGTATAACCCATTGACGGGTTCCTTGAGCGAGAGGCCTTCGGGGGAGGCCAGGATGTATGCGCCTTTGGTGAGGCAATGTTGGATGATGTAAGGGCCATGCCAAAGTGATTCAAATTTTCCATGGCCAAAGGTATCATGAGCGATATCATAAGCCAAGACGAGGTCGCCTTCTCGGAATGAACGAAGGTTGACATGGTGATCAAAGGTAGCTTTGGATCATTTTTTAGCTGCCTCATTTTTTTGTAATGAAGATCTGCGATCTTCATCCAGCAAATCCAAGTTCAGAAAGCACTGCTCCATTGGAGCAGTGTCAGGTAATAGCTCAATTGCAGTGCGAAGGGTGGGAATTTCGCACTCGATGGGAAGAGTTGCCTCGACCCCATGGACTAAATGAAATGGCGTGAAACCTGTAGCGGTCTTTACTGCCATTTCGATAAGCCCATAGCACAGAAAATAACATATGATGCCAATTGGTTTTATGTTTATTAACTATGTGCTGTAACATGGTCTTGAGGACTTTGTTCACTGCCTCGACCTGTCCGTTTGACTGAGGGTAATATGGTGAGGCAAACTCGTGAGAGAAGCCTAACCGAGATGAGAGTTCTACAAAGATCTCATTCTCGAAGTGTTTCCCATGATCAGAAACAAGTTGGAGTGGTACTCCAAAATGGGATGTGACGTGGTTAAAGAAAAAATGTGCTGCAGTGTCAGCAGTGTTGTTGAAAGTGGGCATAGCTTCGGCCCATTTGGTGAAGTAATCAACGACGACAACAATGTATTTGTGACCATTGCTGGAGGGGGGATTACAAGTCATAAAGTCGATGCCCCATTTGAAAAAAGGGCCTGCTGTAATGATAGGGTGAAGAAGAGCGGGGGGAGCTCGAGCTTTGTTGGCATAGAGCTGACATTGCTCACATCGTTTCACGGCATGAATGAAATCATGAAATAGAGTAGGACAAAAATAACTGGCTCGGATAATATTCTGAGCCGTGGATTTACCTGAAAGATGGCCCCCACATGCGCCATTGTGGCAGTCGTTTAAGACTCTGTCGGCTTCGTCAATAGTCAGGCAGCGACGAAGGATGGTGTCGACGCCCCGCCGGTATAGGATGTCTCTGATGAGGAGATAGCGGGGGGCTTGATGGCGAATACTTCGATGATCATCTCGTGAAAGGTGGTTACTGAAATTCTGAGTTCATAGTTAGACGAGAAGGTCACCATACCAAGGGTCATCAGAAGCAATGTAAAAGAGATGTTCATCAGGAAAGTTGGTGTTGACGGGGGCACTGGTAGTGTCAGAGGGGAGGGTCATGACAAGTTCGGTGAGAATGAGGGCCTTCTTACTCTTAGGTGTTTAAAACTCGAGGTCGTACTCCTAAAGGATAATGATCCATCGAGCGAATTTACCGTTAATTTTTTGACGGCTGAGAAAATATTGCATAGGGTTGGAATCTGCGACGACCTTCGTGGTGCGAAGCAGAGTGTAATGGCGCAGTTTCTGGACTGTGAGGACAACTGCAAGAGAAAGTTTCTCTTCGTGTTTGTACTTCAAGGGTGGTCCCGAGAGGTTCTTACTAACGTAGTAAATGACATGTTCATGATTTTAATCTCTGAGCTAGACGAGAACGCCGGCTACTGATACAGCTGATGCTGATACGTAGAGGATGTAGTCGTGATTGTAGTCAGGTGCACTAATCAAAGGTGCATTTGAAAGTGTTGCTTTAAGATCGTCAAATGACTGTTGGGCATAGTTGTCCCAGTGAAAAGGGATGTCATGACATAGTAAGCGAAGGAAACCATGTGCGCGTATGGCGTAATATGGGACAAAGCGTCGAAGGAAGTTAGCTTTGCCCTGAAGACTCTGAAGTTGCCATAAATTACAGGGAGGTGGAATTTCGGTGATAGCTTTGAATTTGAGGGGGTCCACAGTAATACCGCTTTGGGAAATGATAAAACCGAGGAGGCACCTAGCGGTGACACAGAAGACACACTTGAGAGGATTCAAGCAGATGTTGTACTGTCGACACCATTGAAAAATGATTCGTAAATCCTTGAGATGTTGGGTGCGTTTCTTGGAGCGTGTTGTGAGGTCATCCAAGTATGCAAGGATGATTTTAGCCAGATCGTGGAAGATGTATGTCATGGCCCGCTGGAAGGTTGCGCCAACGTTTTTTAGGCCGAAAGGCATGACACGATATGCAAAGGTACCCCATGGGGTAATGAATGCGGTTTTATACTGTTCGGCTGGGTGGATTTGGATTTGGTTATAGCCCGCGAATCCATCCATAAAGGAGAGAGCCTCGTGGCCAGCGCAGTCGTCAATAATTTGATCGATGAATGGCGTTGGAAAGTTATCTTTTGGACACGCGTTATTGAGATCATGAAAGTCTGTAAAAACACGAATAGTGCCCTATTTTTTGTCGACGGGTACATGGTTGGAAACCCATGAAGTGTAAGCGATGGGGTAGATAAACCCGACCGTACGTAATTTTTCGATTTCGGCTTTGATATCCACGGCCTTGGATGGGTGTAGCGGTCATTTTTTCTGACGAACCGGTGTGATGTCAGGCCAGGTGTCGATGCAATGTTTGACAATGGATGGGTCGAGGCCAAGCATCTCCATGTATGACCAGGAGAAAATATCCTTGTATTCCTAGAAGAGGGCTTTATATGCGGCGATTTCCTGAGGAGTGCAAGCAGCTCCAATGATGATTTCTTCGACGACGCCATTTTTAATGGAAATGTCAATTTTGATGGTGGGGGAAATGTTGGCCATATTACCTTCTTCAAAAGCGTCAAGGGCTGAAATGGGATTGTTGAACCAAGCGATAGGTCCAGATGGGATACAATATTTGGTTTCAACCGCATAAATGGTCTTTTGGTTAGGAGGCATGAAGGATTCCTATGGTGGGAAGAGTGTACGATGATGTAGTGCATCCCAGGGAGAGTCTGGGTGTTGTAGCTCTTCCAGGATTTCCTCGTCGCATTGGAAACGTCGAGAATACAAGGGGTCGTGAGGAGTGATCTCAGCGCTAGTGTGATTGCCCCCTGCTGGAGAAGCAAGGGGAGTGGTGCGAGCAGATGGTGAGGGTTCACTCGACATGAACCATATATTGAAGTACTGAGGAGTACTCATGGTGGTTGGGTGGAAAGTTTCCATAGGGGAGTGAGCAGGAGAGCTTAGGGGATTGCAGGGTAAATCCTCAGAGATGTCACTTAAGAACCATGGAGGCGTTGGGAGTGCCTCGAGCTCGGGAGAAGTGACATGAAGATCCTCAAGTGACGAAGTAATGTCAAGTATTGCCTCTGCAGGTTGGTGAAGCAGGACCAATTGACGTCGCCTGTATGAAAGGATCATAGGACACTGGTATGTAAAGTGAGTTAATGAATCAAAGAGAGAGAAAGGGCATCTCATATGTTCATTGACTGTAGTGGTGACATAGCGAATGTCAGTGATGTTCGAAGAGGACGTAGCAGGGCGTGGGTTGTTCTGGAAGTTCTGGCGTACAGCAGCTAATGTCTGCCAAAAGTGAGGCAGTGATGGGCAATGATGGGTGTAATGGCCATATTCTGAACATATAGCACACGCAAATTTGGTCCTCAACCCTTTACTACTAGAAGGGTTGATGGTAGTGGTACTTGCAGTAGTGACGGGTGTTGTTGGAGTTGGATTGGGGGGAATCAAATTCCGTAATTCAGGTAGTGATGGACAATTTTTAGTTTGGTGGCCCTCTTTCTCACATAGTGCACAAGGTGGTGGGATGCATGGAGCGGTGGGCTCCTTCTTCTTCCTTCTGCTCCCAGTTGTGGCAGGGGGGGTTGTGAGTATGGGGGTAGTGGGGGTAAGGACGGGAATCGTCATGGGAAGTCCTTCATGTGGGGGAAGGGATGGTCGAGGGACCATCTCTGGTGGATGTAAATACCAAACTAGGATTGCTAACACCATATTAGGTAGTGTGAGCATGGCGGCTACTTGAAATTCTTCTATACCTGGTGGAGGGTAAAAGAAAGGAATTTGGGTGAGGGGTTGGGGGAGTGTCTCCCAAATGGAATTATTCCCTTGAGGGGATGTGGATTCGTGGACTGTTGAGGTTGACAAGTGTGCAGGAGGCTCTGGCTGGAGTGGTTCTGTGACTACTGAGACGTCAGGAATGACGAAAGCCTCCTGAGGAGGAAGTGTATCCTCCGTGTGAGTTCCATTAGATGAGACGACGCATACTTGATTAGGGGGAAGGAGTGGTGGTGCTCCATGGTATGTCCCTAACAAGGATGGATCTTTAAAAATCCCAGGATCCATCTCGACGAGTGGATATGCATCTTTGTTGGTGTGGATGAGGGGAAGAATGTTATCGAGGTTGGCATATGGGTTTGGCTCATAATGTGAGACTTGGTTGATGGTTACAATCTTTTCGTTGTGGGGGAACATGATTGTCCGAAAGACAGAATATGCCACTGCCTTCATAGCATACATGTAGCTACGTACAAACAAGATATTGTAATCGAGTAGAATGTCGATAACTTCGATGTCAATGAGAATAGTTTTGCCTCCGAGTTCAACGGGGACATTTTGGAAGAGCCCTTCCGGAGATGATGGTCATCTGTCATAAGCTTTTAATGTGATGGCGGACGGTATGAGTTCCAAGGAACCGAGTTTTTTCCATACTGTTTTGGACATGATGCATGTAGATGCCCCTCCATCGATGATACACTGATGAACGATGATATTCCGTATTTTTACTGGTATTTGAATAGCGACCAAGGCGGGAAGCCGAGGTTCGCAATTATCAAGGTCAAAGGTAATGAGTTGAGTATCTGCAGGGTCGACTGCCCCCAAGGAAGAAAGTAGTGATTTCCGCTGCGTAGGACAAGTTTGGAGGACTTCCAAGACTGACATGGAAGCCGAGGATTGTGCTAAGTCGTCTACCAAGCTATAGTTGTGGGCGGCCCTAGCCTATGGGTTGTGAACATTCCTGTGCAAGGGGATGTGAGGGATGCGTAATGGTGGTTTGTTGGAAGGGCGAGGGATCACCAACAAGGGTCTCGTTGGTGTATGGTTTGTCTCTGGAGAGATAGGAGTAGACTCAGCTGGTGTCTGATACTGACGATTGCGTGTTTGTAGAAGAATTTCTTCCTAACTGGTGAGGAGAATCGTTTTCTTTGTGGGATTGTTAGGATTGTGGTATTGACCCACCTAAGGTGGGGGATGCTGCATGTCTTGTTGGGTGTTTATCACCCCTTGATGTGGGATAGGATTTTGCAACACTGTAGGAGGGGGTTGCTGCACATACTGTTGTGGCGCCTGTTGAGGGGCAGTTTGTGCAGGGGTATGGGAAAGACTACCTGAGTCTTTCAACCATTTGAAATCAACGATCTGGGGGAAATGGTGAGTGTAATGACTGAACTCTCCACAAAGAGAACAAGGGAATATGGTTTTAACACTATTTCTCCCTTGGCGTTTGTTGTTATTGCCCCCTTGGGGGTTTTGGTTCCCTTGGTTCTGGTTGCCCCCAGTGGGTTGGTGCTGTGGGGGTTGATTCCCGCCTTAACCAGGGTTGTTGTTATTCCTGTTTCGTCCTTTCTTATTGGCATTGTTCGATGGGTGAGTTGGGTTGGCTGTATTCAACTGTTCAAAATTTTGGTATTGTTGAGCAGCAGAAAGTTGAACAAAATTTACCCCCGCATGTGGATGTGGGGGAGCCATGGGTTGTGGAGGTCTAGGAAAGGGGAAGTATGGGTTTTGTGGTGGTACCGATCCATAAGGTACATAGGAAGGCTGCGTGCTTTCACTAGTACTATAGGCTGATGGTGAGGGAGTACCACTGTTTGTGGGAATAGGTGGATGTATGGGAGGTGCCGGTGGTGGTCCACTGATGGGTGGAGGTATAGAAACAAGATATGGCGGTTGATAAGGGGGTGGGGGGTAATAAGGAGTGCCCCCATATGCCAGCAGGTATTGAGGTGTTCCATACATCGGTGGTGGTTGGGGTTGTGGACCATGGTGTGTGGTGGCACCTATTAGTCCGTCTGCCGAATGTGACATGCCAGGTTTGTCTTGGCCAAATGGCACAGGTTTTGGAAGGTCAGGGAGTACGGTGTATAAGTACCCTGACTGCGCATAAATAAGGTCATATTGTTGGGCCTTACTGATGGCTTCCTCTTCATATTGAGGGAAGGTGGAAGCGACATCATTTCCAAGGAGAGAGACAAGTGATCTGAGAAACCAGTCAAGGCACTGTTGCTTGGTGGTTTCTGCTTTACACAAACTACGTCGCCTACGCCACTCATAAATGTGGTCAGCGATGTGGGTGGATGAGGTCTGTTTGAAGTTAGACAATTGTTCTAGACCATTTTCATGGTGGATGGGTAATTGGAAGAAAGTCAAGAATGCTTTGGCCAATGACTCAAAGGTCGCATGGGACCCGGATTTTTCTTCGACATACCATTTGGCTGATCGACCAGTAAGTGTGCATTGAAATAATTGCAGTCTGATGGAATCATCCATAATGCTATTGGAAGAACACCATAGATGAAAGGTCATAACGTGGTTGGCGGGGTCATCCCCTGCCTTTCCTTCAAACTTTGGTATGTTTGAAGGAAGTTTTGTTGGCATTGCAGGCCATGTGGCGTCATGCAATATAGGATCATTGGTGAGCTTGGTGAGATCCGATATGTTGAGAGAGGCCAAGTATGGAATTTGTAGTGGGGTGGGAGGGTTAGCTCCAGCCATAGTGTGTTGTGATCCTGACCCTTGATGGGGACTAGGTGGGTTGGTGCTCCCTCCTTGAGAGGAAGTGTGTCCTCCACTCCCGTGTAAAGGAGAGCGAGTGAATAGATGACCTTGGGATGTAGACCCAAGTAATGTAGAACCAAGCAAAGTTGATCCTAAGATAGTAGCACTCATAGGAGTGTGTGAAGGAGGTACCGATGAGCGGGTATGACCAGATACTCCGCCTAAGATAGGAGGGAGGTTGAGCAAGCGTCGTGAACGAAGGGGGTTCTGTGGTTCCCCTATGATGTCAGACTAGTTGTGTGAATGTGTGCAACAAGTGGTGAGAGAAATATAGAAAAAATCCTTTGCGTTGAATGTTTACAC
>ML779076.1:299600-323405 GCA_009831015.1 Picea engelmannii | reverse complement strand
TATCATTCCATCGGAGTTTCGCCACTCACGATGTCATTGTACACATGCCTCTGGGAGTCCCGATCCCCGATTTCCCGATGACGGAGATCAACGGTCCAGATCTGATTCTTATCCAACGGCTGTGATTACTTTGCGAAATCGCATTTCGCGATTTCGGAGTTCTTGATGCATTGTGTTCTTGACATATCATATCCCGATCCCCGATTTCCTGATGACGGAGATCAACGGTCCAGATCTGGTTCTTATCCAATAGATGTGATTACTTCGCAAAATTGCATTTCGCGATTTCAGAGTTCTTGATGCATTGTGTTCTTGACATATCATATCCCGATCCCCGAAACTCCGATGCCACCTGTCCTCTGCTGACGTCACTCATGGTTCGACACGTGTTAGGTCCTGCCACGTGTCACTCTGATTCGTGAATTTCATGAGCCTAAAGTGTTAGATCTACCTGACACCTGTCATCCTCTGATTGTGCCATGTGTCCCTGGGTGACGTGGTCTACCGACGTGAGTTGGATCAACGGTCTAGATCTCATGTTGATCTGACGGTTCAAATTCAATCGGGATTTCACCTTGGCTTTAATGGCTGCCATGTATCTAGACGAATAGACGGTCCATATTACTTCTTAAATTAACGGCTGCGATCAAATCGCGAAATCGCATATCGCGATTTCAGGGTTTTCGTAGTCATTGTTCTTTGCATTATGAGATCCCGATCCCCGATTCTCCGATGGCTTATCTCCCTCGCAACTTTTGCAGATCTGACGGCTATTGGCCTTTCGGGAAATTTGGATGGGATTCGACAGTCACCATCTTCCTTCTTCTCTGTAAACTTCTGCTGCGCATGTTTTCTTCAATGCACATGTTTTCTTCAATGTTGTTCCTCCTGTGCTTTTACGTCCAAATCCCCAAATTCTGCATATCCTACCATTTCTGTTGTTGCCATCAAAGACAACAATCATCAACACACATTCGTTGCTTGTTCAATATTTGCCAACAACTTACAATGAAAAATTTTGTGCAAAATACGCGGCCCCTAGTGTAGACAGGCATGCACAGAGCACTGATGCGCGTACAAAATCAAGAGAAAAAGCGCATGCGCGCAAAGACAGACTGAGGTAAAGGCGCATGCGCACCCGATGCACGTCTGTGGGGTAAAATACCCACGCGCCTGTGGCAAACGGCCGAGAGAGGAAATCCGGATGGATTTCTCTCAATTCTCTCTTGAATTGACTGGTTAGCAGGTCGGTAGAGGCCGGTTTGTGCACCTGCAAGTTAATGAAAGAAAAAGGAAAGCAAAATAAACCCAAATGAGGAAGGAATTGATACCAAATCCCCAGTATGCTCGCCAATCTGTTTGCACCCTATTCGTCACCTTGTGAGAAAATCGAGAGTGCTTACATGCCCAATTGGGTCTTGCTGAGCATGACAACTGTAGAGGAAAGAGTTAGAGAAAACAAAACAAAACTATAAACAATAATTAAATTAAAACAAACTAAAATTAGAAGCATATGGATAAAGAAATAACAAACACAAAAAGACCAATATCACCAATGTTTTTAGGCTAATCTATTGATGAAAACAAAGCACAATGAAGAAAGGGGACTATGAGTCCCTTCTTCCTCCAAAGGAAGGCTCTTGTGTCCTCACAAACTTGCTCTCCTTACAATAAGAAAATGAGAATGATGGTGAAAGAACTCCAAGCACATTCACTCAATGGAGAGGTGAATGGCTCAATGAAATGGTGCTAATGTGTTATTGCCAAGGAGTGAGTCCTTAAAACAATCTAAGCAGCATAACATTACATGAAATTCCTTGAGAAAACGATGTTTCTTCATGGCTTTTTATAGCATTGCATTGGGTGATTATGTAACTCCTTTGTGGTGTGAATAGAGGCTCTTTAGGGCTTCATTAGGTCTTTGACCAACCTACCATGCAGATTCAACTCAGATTTGGGAGTCAAATCAACTTGGGAGTTGATCCATAAGTGGTTGGGAGGCCGACCAATTCAATAAATGCGTCGTTTAGTAGGTGCGCAGGTTTTTGCGCCAACAGCCGCGCATCGTGCGCGTATGCACGCATGGTACGTTTCTGTTCCGTGCATGTGCGCGTGCACCCCAATTCTGCAAAGCGCTCTTCAATTTTTGGTTACTTTGTATAGTTTTTGACCCTTTTTGAAATGCCATGTGATTAATTCAATGCCATGAATGACTTCATTACAGCTTGACGATGCTGAGTTCTTGTCGCCATGTGCGGACGAAATTTTAGTGATAACAAAATGCTTCCCCTACCTTTGAACAATGAACTTAAGACTGTAATTTTCACTCTTTAATGACTCAATTTGAGTAGTGAGTATTTTGATTTGCAATTGAAGGGAAGGTATATATGAGGGATAACAACCGAATTTCCAAAAAAAAAGTATAATAAATACAAATCCACTAAAATAGTGTCAACATCCACCAAATCTAGCAGGGATTCAAAACTAGCAATGATCTGCCAAGATTAAAGCTTCGTCATATTTGGTTAATGACTATCCCTCCACCATATATAACAATCACCACCAATGGTTAGCACCAACTTTGGGTTTGTTGTAAAAAGGTGCCAAAAAGGGGAGGCCCATGGGATTGACCTCGAGACCTCCTCCAACCACAATGCTTTTAATATAACTCCACCAATCAACTAGTCTAACGACTATGTTGGAACATCCACCCTCCCTTTTTACTTAAGAATCCAATTCTTCCATATTTCGGGAGTCATACTAGGGAGCGGTCATACGGACAGGGAATGTTTTTCGAGAAATTTTCCCATGAATTAATTGCAGGTGCAGGCATGGAAACTGAGGTGAATTTCCTCAGGGGCCTGGAAGTGCCAAACTCAGATCGAGGTGTGAAGATAGTCATTTTTGGGTCATTCAATCCCATGAATTCAATGGTGTTTTTTGTTTTCTGATCTGAGAAAACATTTTGCAGCTTAACTCTAGAATGAGGTATACTTATGTATTTTTCCAAATTCTTGCTGATTTAATAAAAAGGCTCACCCATTGGACCTGGAGACGTAGTCCACCATGGATGAACTTCGTTATCAAGTTTTTTGTGTTCATATATGATGCTTATGTCTCTTGATTATTGAGTTATTCCTTCTTTATGGTGCACTTCAATTTATGCTCATTTAATACAATTCTTTATAAGTCACATTGATGAAAAGATCCCAGATCATGGTGGTATCAGAGAAGTCATATTTGGCTTGAATTGTTGAGTGTGAATGCTTACTAGGACTAAGAATAAGGAGGGTGAAGGAACTCTTAAGACTTTCAATATCGAAGTTGGTCGTGCATCCCGAAGGAATAAAATGGTCGAAGAGGACAAGAGTGATGAACATGAGAAAAAAATTCATATGGTATTTTATCGCATGTCAGAAATGGTCGAGAGAATGTATGGAGACTACAAGAAGAGGATGAAGAAGAAATGGAAGAAAAAGGCAGCACATGTATTTGATAATGCTTCAATGAATCAAGGGGATGGAGGAGACCCTCTTGAGCCTCCATCTTCACCATCAAGTTCTAGTTCTTATTCCTCTGAGCATTCTCATCATTCTCATAATTCTAGCCATAAATTTTCTTTTAAGAAGACATTGCTAAAGCTTGATGTAAGATTTTCTTTACCTATGTTTAATGGAGATGCTAATCCTGAAAAGCTAGATAATTGGATCCAACAAGTTGAAGTATATTTTCATGTTCAACAGATTGATGAAGAGGAAGTTAAAGTGGAATTGGATTCTCTTCTGTTGGAAGGAACCACTCTCATATGGTGGGAGAGAAAACTTCTGGACAAAATTAAGTGTGGTAATCTTCTTTTCTCATGGTAGGAATTTAAATCAGCGATAAGGAAGAAATTTTATCCATTTGGTTATTTACATAAAGAAATGATGGAATGGAAAACTTTAAGACAAAGTAAGGGTCAAACTGTACAAAGTTTCATGGAAGAATTTAGGAAGAAACCTCTTGCATTTAAAATCTCTTTGGATTCTTATGAACCTTAATGAAGTATATTGGTGCACTTCACAATTATATTCAATAGACTTTTCTATTGTTTAACCCCACCAGTCTTAATGAAGTTTGTGTGCAAGCCACTCACCTTGAGAACAAGGGAAATCATGTTCAAGAATATCCCCCAAAGAAACCTTCCAATCTCCCACATAATCACTTTAATAAGTTTAAAAGGAAGAACAAATAGACTGCCACTATAAAGAGAGAAGAAGGAAAGCCATCTTGCACTCATTGCAAGAAGAGTGGTCACGATGATGAACATTGTTGGAAACTACATCCAAAGAAGATACCGAAATAGTTCGGTGAAAAGGGGAAGACAAATATCGTTGCTATAGTGCAACAAGATATTGGTTCTGATTCAGGAGATGAAGGAAAGATCACAATGATTGGAGTACAAGGTAAATATTCCCTTCATGCTAGCTCAAATTCCAATAATGAATCTCATGATGATGAAAGAAAGAGGAATGAATTATTCCATATAAGAGTTGTATCTAACCACACTAAGATAGATACATTATTTGATCTAGGTTCCCAAGTAAAATTGATATCTGAAGCACTTGTCAAAAATATGGGTCTTGAAACTAAACCACATCCAAAGCCTCATCCTCTTGGTTGGGTATGTGATAAATAAAAACTTAATGTCACCAAGCAGTGTAAGGTCAGATTTTCTATTGCTTCAAAGTTGATTGACGAAGTGGATTTGGATGTTGTATCACATGATGTATGTGGCATAATGACGGGGAGTCCTTATCTTTATGATAGAAAATGATTCTTGTTTCATCATGAGAAAAAATATCACCTTACTAAAGGGGGAGTGGAATATATTGTTAGATCCCACAGAATGAGGGTAAAAAATAAACGTGTTAGCATAGGACAAATGAAGAGACTCATAAACACTAATAAGATATATGTACGCATGGTTTTTGAGGAAAAGATATGAGTTATATTACTCAAGCATTTTTTAATCTTGCCTATCTAAGACAATATAGGTGGGAATATCACCCTATGTTTTATAGCCTCAAAATATTTTCCCAATACACAAGTATTAATTACAAGGGTTTAGGATGATTTTTTTTATGAAAAGAATGTTGCAAAATAACATAAAATAATTATGTAATTTTATGAAAAATATACAGATTACAGAAAGTAAACGTCGAGATCAAAAATAAAAATTTACCAAGTCACAAGTACACACAAATGAGACATAATAACAATCTTCTTTATTTCATTCCAAGAAATCAGAAGTGTTTTTCTCTTTACAAAACCCCTATGAGGGCATGGACCAAAGTCTAATTTAGAGAACCCTGATGAAAACCATACAAAAGGACTCTAACAAGAAGTAAAAACTAAACTTTATAATCTGGATCATCTTGTCACAGATTATTGTCAATTTGACTCTGCAAAATATCCTTTATCAGCTATGAAACTTAATCCATAAACATACAAGTATACAAACCGTAAACATACAAGTATACACAGGCTATCAAGGATGGATCAACACCTCTAAAACAAGCATCTAAATGATTTGGTTCAGTTCTAAACCTTGTTGTATACAATAGGATCCTGCTATCAAAAATAGAATTAGGTTTTGAATGAACTCAAGAATGGATAAAATCTGAAACTATCTCATGAAAACAAAAGAGAAAACCTTAGTTTTTCTTTCTCCTTCTATTCCCCCCTTGCTTCTTCTTCTCATTTAGATTTTATGCCTTCCAAATAAGTTGAAGTAGTTCAACTACTTTCTTTAGTTAAGTTAGTTTGACTTAAATAATTTAGTTTAGGAGAAATAATAATAATAATAGTTAAGGGTCTTTATTTAATAATAATTGGGTAGGTGGGACCCCTTGTGACTCCTTTCTTTTATTATTTTTCAAATTATAAAATAAAAAACAATTGGATAATCATTTAAACACATGCCTCCTTGTAACTCCCTTAAATACCTTCAAAATATGAATATTTGAATATCATAAATAATTCAAATCATTTCCAAAAATATGTAAATTTCCACATAATCCACATTATCCCCAAAAATAGCTTGTTGTCCAAACTTTCTGCAGAGCACTGTCTTCAACAACTTAATCATAAAAAAACATAAATTAAAATCCATAATTGCCACTATGAGAGGAAATCTTTCTTTTATCACTCTTGTCCCCCTTTGACTTCCCAGAAGTAGCCTTAGGTTGATTTGAACCTTGAGGTTATATCTCACTAATAACATGGGAACAATCATCCTTCAGATGTATACAGGAGGATATTGATTTTGAAGAGTCATTTGAAGGAGACGAAGGGGAGGCAATAACTTTTCATTTACCTTGCACATGAGGGACATCAGTTTTAAGCCTTCTAATAGCATGAGAGGATTGAATAGATGAAAGCATAGGGAAAATTTGAACATTAGGATTTACAGGTGGTGGAGGAGGTAATGACAAATTGGGCCAACCAGGATGGTGAGAGATAGTCGGATTGACAATCTCTTGCCATCCATCATTTGCAGGGACTTCAGGTTGAAAGGACACATGAGAAGTCACATGAATACCAGGGATGTTTTGAGGCTAAAAGGGGGGTCTCTTTGGTCAAGGTTGTATTATTCCTTGCTCGATCCAGTTAAAGAACCTAGCTTGGAACAACTGGTTCAATTCCTAGGGGTCAACATCAAAATGAATGGAGAATCTAGGCCTTCTAGACCCTCTGTTCTAGTTACCTCTTCCTCTATTATTTTTTCCATGGTTTTTTTTGGCATGGAATTGATCAGACCAGGGTCCTTCTTAGGTTACCAAAAAAAGGCACCTAGTAGTCTAGAGCAATGGAATTTTCATCTCCTCCGAAGAGAAGAAGTCTCACCTAAAGCACAACCAAGATAGAAATATAGGGAAGGGCAAGGACAATACTTAGGTGGGTTTCCAGAACCTTCAAGATTCATCATGATCTTGCACAATATAGACAAACCACATAACATATATGAACTCATTCATACTGGAAATAAAGACACTCAAGTTGGGGAATGATTTGTAAAAAAAGATAGCATATTGATCTTATCAATCATAAAGAAGAATTGTAAAGCGACAATTCATAAGCATAAACACAGAATGACATAGTATATTTAAAAAAAATTGGCCCTTCTTTATATATTCGCAACAGAGCTTCTTGAATACAATCTCATAGATACAAATTAATATTCTGTTACAAAATTATGACTTCAGACTCATGTCAAATATCTTGGTCTACCCTTTTCCCCAAAAATGTATACAAATTACAATCATAGAACCTTTTCTCAACTAAACCCAACCATACCCAACACTACTATCCAACCCAATCCTTTTACAATAGTATGCATATCATATATAGGATGAGTGGAATCTTCTAGCTTTGGGCTCTGCATGATTTCTTATTCTTGTTTTGTTGTAATTGATTTTTCCTTGCTGGTGTTGTGTTATCCCTTTTCACAACCTTTTTTTGTTTCTTTGCTTGCTCCATTGTCCATCTCTTTTGTAGCTTGCACAAATTGTGTTTGATCAAAACTGGGATGGTATTCCTCCTTCTGAAGCTTGAAACCAAAAACAAAAGTCCCAACAGGCTTCGACCACAATCCTTGACTCGCCCTTGAGTCAAGTACTTGTCTGTTTCACAGCTTCTAGGAGTGCCTATTGCTTTCCTTTGTCCTCATTCTCCACTTTGCTTTCATCTTCTTCTTGCACTTTCTCTTTCTCTGCCTCTTCAAACTAAGGGTCCAACTCTGGGACCAAATCTAAGGCCTACTTATTGACTTCCTAGAAACTCACAATTTTATCCTACCACTTCCTTGCAAGGAGTGGGGATTCAACGATAAATTGTTGAGTCACATCCTTTAGGCTTGGATGCAACTAGAGTTCCATTATGAATCGGCTGTAACATCTATGTAATGCATCTTCATGTACACTGTCTGGACAATAGGTCTAAATTTTCACAGCTCTTTCTTGGCTACTGATTGCACCTCACACAGAGTGTTCAACTCAATGTCTTCTTGTTGGATTTGATCAAATTTATCCTGTTGCTCCAGCAGATCCATGGTGACTTCAATTTCCTCATTGAGAAACTATGTTCTTGCATGCACGTCCTCTAGAGTTTGGTTGTGCCTTGAGATAATTCCCATCCATTCGTTGACTTCTTGAAATATCTATGTGCACTTGGTTGTGTGTTTGTATAGTGATGCTTGAGAATTGTTACCTTCCAACACTATTTTCTCCATCTGCTCTTGTAGCTTCCGAGGTTGTTTCTCTGCTTCTTGTCGACTCTCCCACAAATTTACTTCCAGATTTTTTGTGTGAATGGCCAATTATGACCATTTTTCCTGGAGTAGCTTGATCTGATGCTCGGGCTCTCCTGTAACATTGAAATCTAGCAGTTGTGGAACTACTTTCCTTATTTCCGGCCAGGCTTCAAGAAGCCTCTCCTGGACTCTTTTCATTCTCTACTCCGCCTGGATCTTGGCGTACTCTTCCTGTGTTATGTGCGCTTGAGAAAGGAGTTCTTCCTCACTTGAAAAATCTATATTCCTTTCGGCATGTTGGAGCCTGTGCTCCAGTTGATCAGTTGAGGCTCTAATCATTTCGACTAGCTACATTGTTGGCCACTGTGCAAGGTTAGCGGAAGAAGGGGTGGCTTCCCTAGTTACTCAGACCTGCAGTGGAATTCCACTGTCCATTGAATGATATGAAGAAGTCTCCACCTCCTCCTCTCCTATCGATGGTCCCGGCACAAGTCTCAACCTCAATGCTGATGACAGGAACATTAGTACTTCTGTTCTGAACATGCATAGTTGCATTAACTCAGTGCACTGTTGAGGATTTTGGAGGACTAGCTCCATTTGTTCCTGCATTGATGTTGTGCTTTTTCTTGAGGCCATCTCAGGTTCCTTCTAAAGCTCTGGTGCCTCTGCGTCTTTGTGGAAATCATCTTCCCAGGTTTCGCTTCCAATAGCACCCTCAACCTTAGTCATTGAGGAAATGCGTTGAGGACTTAAGACTTACGAATCCAATCTTGCTTGCTTCTCCATTGAAGACAGAGTGTCCTGAGTTGGCACAAATCATATGATCTGTTGGTCCTAGGCTTTAGGGTTTGGGTTAGTAAGTTTGAGCCTCTGTTTGGGTACTTCTGGGTTTCAACCAGGGATTCCTGGTCTCTGCTCAGGTATCTATGGGGGATCTAACTGCATGGGTTATGGGTCAATGGTTTGAGATGGAATGGTGGTTTATTGAGGTGGATATTTTGGTTATGGTGGTGATGGAGGTTTCTCAGTGATGATGGTGGTGTCTGGAGTGGTGTCAATATCAGAGTCATCCTGGATATATATAATATGGGTTACTTGAGCCGTTGAGTGAGTGCGAGTAAAAATAGATGAAATGGGTTGAGGGTTCAAAACCTTTCTTGGGGAGATCCTTGTCCTAGGTTTCTTAGCCATTGGCTTTGTGATGAATGCAACGCTGAGAATTTCATCGACATCCTTACCTGTCAACATAGCTTTCTCTGGAAACTACGGGAACATAAGTAGTGTTCTTTTCTTGCACTCTAGTGGTTGTGTATCTTCCACCTCGTCAGAGTCTGTCTGTATTGGGGATTATTTCTTATGTACCTATGGGCCTGAACTTGGTCCTACCCCTTCTTCCTAACCCCTCTTCTTCAGCAGCTCCACAGGAAGAAGGTAATGCATCCCCGATTTGCGCGGTTTTCATTTTACTCCAGGCCATGAAATAACCTCCTGATCAAAGGCCTCCTCATCTAAGTATAATGGAAAGATACATGAGTGGAAGTCCTCACTGTTGGCATACCTTAGCCATACAAATGTATGGTGGCAGTTCATGTTGAATGCAATGTTTCTTGTATTGCAGTTGAGCAATTCCTGCGGAATGTGCAACATATGAGTTGCATCGAGAAACCTATTCTACCATTTCGAGAACCTTGTGCTGTTGAAGGTGGTGTTCTTTGAGTCTGACCTTGACTTCCAAGGCTCGAACATATTTTCCAATTGCCCCTTATCTACTAGTGATAACGGCCTTCCTACAAATGGCGTCGACTTCTGCATTGCGAATGCAACCAACAATTAGTCATAGGTGAAAGTGCCACCCTTATCTTGTGCTTCCTCACAAGCCACCAGGAGTTCCTCCAGTAAATAGTTGCGCCAGTTGAAGATAGTTCCATTGGTGAAAAAATATGCCACTCATAGGGTATCCAGTGTACACTCGCCTTTGTAATAATACCGCATGACCTTGCTATAAATTATATAACAACCTCTCATGATCATCTCGAGTATAATGGGGTTGATATTGTCTATATGCTCTCCCCTCTGCGTATGAAAGCACTCATATAAAATGGGATCCTCCTTCTTATTTCCATGCCTGTTGGGACCCTGGAAACCTTTGGACACATATTATCCTTTGATGGAAAGTCTGATAAGCTAGTGGATGTCCTCTACATGAATTGGATATCTCCTATCCAACCACAAACTCTTGTCATATACCCTGCTGATGAGAAAATTTCTACACCTCACAACTTCCCTAGTGGTGCCAAAAACTGGAAAGCCCCTGAGGTTCATAATTTTATATTTAAAGAGGTTGATGGAATGAGGATTTGGCATGAACTACATTCCTCCCAACTCGTCTAGAGTGACACTCCAGAAGACATCGATGTTCATCTATAGAAACGGAACCTAGTCTATTAGGTCAAGGTTCATGATCTTGACTTGCTCAACCTTTCCTTTGAGATCGCCCACAATCTCAACCCAGGGGTCACAGGGCTCATTTGGTACTACATCCTTCGAAACAACACTAATGTTCCCTATATCTCTCTGCATTTTGATTTTGAGCTATCAAAAAATTCCACAGGAGAAATAGGGATTGGGGATTGTTATAACCCTAAATTGCACCACACATGCTTACCTGGCATCAGGCCAACTCATATCCTGTCCTTGCCAAAACTATGTTGAACAAACTCTTGAAAGTCCTATTGAGTCAAGGCCCATGCGCCCTAACCCATTACTGCATGCGTGTGCAAGATGGCAGGCCCACTACAACCCGCGTGTACCTAACAAAACACAAAAATAGGAAAGTTGTCGACGGAACAAAAAGCTATGGGTCAGTTAACTGAAACTCCCGGCCATGCATGGCCAAGGGTTCATCCAAAACCCTAGATCCTTCTAGCCTATAAAATAAGGGGTAGGGGTACCATTTGAAAGAGGAAAAATATAGCGAAGAAACTTTGCCCATTTGCCGAATCCATTGTCCCAACCCTTAGCCTGCTTTTTCTTAGTTGATAGTTGACAGAAAACATAAAAATAAAAATTTTGTTTTATGGTTTTTAGGCAAGCTTAAGAGTCCTTGTTTTCTTTATCGCCATTGTGTGTCGTTACTTTGATTCTTTGTGATCTGCGCTTTAAGCCATAATTTGTCTTTCTTGGTTTTGTGCTTGTTGGTATTTTCCCTTTGTTGCTTGATTAGCGCTTAAAGAAAAAAAAAATTTCATTTTCTTCTTTGTTTGAAGATTGTGTTTCTGCATCAATAGATAGGGAGAAGTATTTTTGTTCATAATTTTTTTGCAGTGCATTTAGAGCATAAGTAGCTCGTAGTTGAGCGAAACTTTATGTTTGCTGCATAAAATCTTAGAAAATTTGAAAAGAAAAAGAAATCTTTCTTTGTGAATAGTTGTTGATTTTTGCATTTAGTAAAAGTCTTTTGTTTCCACCTTTTTTCATTCATTTTTTATTTAGTATTTACACATCATCAGTTCCACCTTCATACCCCGTGACATAAGGAAACCCATAAAAGCAATGCTAATTTAAAAACTATTAGACTTTTTGTTTGTAGGGTTCACACACTAGTTCAGGTCTAGGGCCTTGGATTAGGTTGGAGAGGAAACTCTCCAAGGCCATTCAAAACCAAACATTAGAGTCTGTGATAGGGAGAGTAGAAGTCCAGTTTCATGGAAGTTATCCGGGACCCCCCTCTAACGGGGATAAAAATGAGGTCGCGTGCGGAAAGGTAGCGGATAACCCCTCTAAAGCCCGACCAATTGTAGTGGAGAACACATATCGAGGGCTTGTTTTGGGATTCTGTCGTTTGCATTTGCCACAGGGATTCATGGGTCTCGAATTCGTTCAAGGTCCTCAGTTGTATTCAGGACCATTTTCTCTTGATACCCTTGATAGGTTTTGGGCTTGATACCCTGCTCATTGTGGTCTACCCGACTTTCGATTGTACCCGCCTGGTGACTGTTCGCGTGCTGGCAAACTAGTTGCCAATATTTTTAGGGACATACATAGGTGACTGTGGGGGTATACCGTGGTACCTAGGATAGACATCGGGCCACGCTTTGCAGATTATGCCTAGAGGGTGCTTCCGTGTTCGAGTTTCACTTGCATCGATAAGTTGCTCTAGTGTTGGTTGTTGTAACTGTTCTTCCAACTAGTTTAGTGTTTGCTTGTCTTATCTCTTAGGGGATTCTTGTTTAGTGTGTGTTACTGTTTGAACGTGTAGAATACCTTAGCGTGTCTTGGATATTCTCACACAGTGGAGGATCCTGAGCTCTTCCGGTCATGAAGGCTTCTGGGCCTACCTCCAGTTATACTGGAGCCACCCCCGCCACCATTGAGGTGGAAGCTAGACCAACAAGGGTCTTTCAAAGCAACCGGGTTACAAACCATTGTGCCTGAACAACACCCAGAGGAATCAACTCCCAATCTTGGCTCGGTTGAAACCCCAACCACTGATACCTGGCCATCAGTTATTGTACCAATCCAATTTTACGAACGCCTGTCAGTGCTTCACACAGCTATGGAAAAAAACGCTCTTACTTCCTTTGGGAATTCTTCCATTCCCACCACAGTTGCTACCACAAGAGAAGCATCTCCTAACTTGTCATTGTTGGTCCGAGCCACGATGGTCTCAGCCGCAACTACGTCGCACAGTGGACCGATCCCATCTATTGCCGCAGCCCCAACTCCCTTCACACCTAGTTTGACAGGCCCTCTGTTCTCATACGGTATGCCTAGTTCGGGCGCAAGTCCTACACTCACTCACTCCACTTTACAGACTTTGGGTTTGGGGGCAGGAAGCTCTAACGCTCCTCTGCAAGGTCAACTTGGGGGCACTTCCATCCCTTTTAATGCTTTTCCTTATGCTAGAGGTCATATCTCTCCTTCATCCCCTTCTCTTGGTGGTCTGCATCAGCAGTCCGCTGGGCAGCCTACACACACTAGTTTATTTGGAGCCAGGAGTCAAGGAACACCTGTGCACACTATGCTAGTAGGTTCGTCACCGTTTTTTTGGAACGGGGCGTTTGGTAACAACACTTTTGCATCCATCGCTTTCCCATATGGGGGCACTCCCAGTTTTGGACAACCTACTCCGATGCAGGGTACTATTCCTGCGTCGGGGGAACATACAACAGGACCTTGGAATTGAGGACAAGGATCCATTCCCTACTCTGGAATGTCATTCTAGGGTAATTCTTTCCACAGTCAATGGAACCCTAGATAGACTACTATGCCTCTTCCATTAGGACAAGCATGGGGTAATCCTTCCCAAAGTCCTTCAAACATGATGAACTCCCAACATCCTATGTCCTTTATGGGGAATCAGTCGATGATGTCTCCACAGATGAAAAATCCTTACGCTGGTCAGGGCCATGGTTTTTACCAGAATCTGGGCCAGCAGCCAAACTTTTACTGGCAACCTGGTGCCAGTCAAACTCCAGGACCCTTTTTCCCAGGCTATCAACAGCAACATAAACTACCATTCCTGGCAACGTTACACTTGCCAGACTTGACAAGGTCGTTAAATGATCCTATTTGTCATGATCCACGTTGGCCTCCTATGCCAATGAAGTTTCCTTCGGTCATTCCAAAGTTAGAGGCCAAGCCTAATGAAGATCCAGGTGATCACGTGACTACCTTCCATATTTGGTGTTCATCTAACTCATTGAAAGATGACTCCGTGAAGTTGTGATTGTTTCAATGCACTCTTATCGGGAGTGTTGCGAAATGGTACATTGAGCTCGATCGCTCAAGATACTCTTCTTTTGGCAAACTGGCGATGGCCTTCCTTAACCATTTCCAGTAACCTGTGAGATACGACGCTGGCACAGAGCTGCTTGCCAATTTTGAACAGACAACAATGGACCATATCTCTGATCATATCCGAGAGTGGAGATGTCGAAAGAGTCTAATCAAAGTACCAGTCCCACCAGCATTCTTGCTTGAGTGGTTCCTTAAGTCACTGGTTCCACAATTATCCAAAGACATCGCGACTTCGGGAGTTTTCTCCGAAGAGGATGCCATCATGAGGGCTCAATAGTTTGAGCTCATCTATTCTCAATCTGGTTTATTATACAACATCCTGCCAGATGCACCACGATTGATACTGGATAAAACTAGACAGAGAGCTGGACCACATGCCGATGACATTGTTGGTGCAGCACAAACCAAGCCCACTGAGCAATTGACAAAACAATTGCAACAGTTATCTATCCAACACTCAGTGGCCAGCCAGACTACTGCTTTGGATGCTCCTCCTACCCAAATGTCGAAAGTACACTCCGTGTAGTCGACTAACCCAAAGGCCACCCAACAAACTGAAGGGAATAAAAAACAAAGAAAAAAGGGTAAGGGGGAGAAAAAACCCACTGATCATGCTGGCGGGGACACCACGGAAAAATGGAAGGTGAGGTATCCATGCAACTTGTGTGCAGAATACCACCCGACCCATATTTGTCCTTGACTTGCAGAGGCCCAAAAGTTTGTCACACAACAACAGGAAGCCGTGTTGACTAATCCCTTTCAGCATGGGCAAAATTTAACTCAAGCCTCTACAAGTACAGAAGGGGGTAATCAAGAAACCTTCCCTCCTCCAAACAATCCCTCATCCACGAACATATATATGGTTAGGGGTGATGCTTTAATAATGACTAGAGCGCACAACTATAGTAAACCAAGCGCTTCTGAGAAAGGAAAAGATTCTGAACTCCCATCTCTTCCTCTACATATTGAGAAGATGTTGGGAGAAATGATGACACACATTCCAAAGGGTGCATTTAAGAAAGCTTCTCACAACCCAAACGCAAGGGCCGCCTAGAATTACTCTGTGGTGGAAGATTTATCACAAACCCCTTGTGCGATGTCTGCTTTGGAAGTCCTCCAAAGCTTCCCTACTCAGAGGAAAGCCTTGTTAACTACTTTAGGCTCTACTGAGACTTGTAACCCGGGTACCATCATGTTAGATACCACAGACTCAAAACCTCGTCTTCCTTACCACGTAGCATTTCAAATAGTAGTGGATCATCCCACGAAAACTTTTACACGCAATATCTTTCCCACAGTGGTCGACGAGGGCGCCTCGACATGCGTTATGTCATTAGCATGTTGGAAGGCAATTGGCTAGCCTGCTTTGTCTCCATCACCTACTCTCCTCACTTCTTTAGACGGTCATTCTTTCCGACCACATGGCATCATTCCTTCTTTCCCTGTGCAGTTAGGAGGGAAGACTGTGTGTGTCGAAGTAGAGGTAGTCGATGCTCCCCTCAACTATAATCTCTTATTAGGACGGAGTTGGAATTATGCTATAAAAGCTGTGGTTGCTACAGTTTTTTGAGTCTTGTTGTTTCCACACGAGGGTCGGATAGTGAACATTGATCAATTGTCCTTCTCTAGACTTGACCCAACTTTGGGGGCATCCATGGTTCCAATGATTGATAATCCTCAACCCGGTGTCGTTAAAGTAGTACTTGGTTTGTGCCTGTTCTTGATGGGTACCTTCGATTACCCACCTCCTCATGACGATGTAAAGTTTATATCTAGCCACCAAAAGGTTGATATTTTTCAAGTTTCATCATTTCATATGACTTACTTTAAGGATCCTTGGATTCTTCCTTCCCCATCAGCCATGATGGATGAGACAGGGCACCCCGGCATGTCCATGCCTTTGTCGGCCACTGAAGTAGCGTACTCTTTAGTCCAGCAAGCTTCAGCGACCTCTGATCCGACTACTGCACAAGAGTTAGATCCACTTCTAGAGCCTATCTGGGCTCAGGGTTCTCTCACCAACACCGATTCGTTAGACTTAGTCTTGCCTTCTGATGAAGCAGTAATTGAATCAATGACTAGTCCAGACAAACCTTGGGAAGATAATCATCACAGATCATATTTCCTCCCAGAGTTAAGCCGAATCAAGGCAGGAGAATTCACTATCAACATGACGGGAGATCAACCATGTCCTATTAATCTCTTACATCACAGGAAATTTATGCTGAGGGAAATATGGCGACTATCGCTGAAACTATACCTATCAACATCTCCTAAAACCCTGGCATCATGGAGAATGTCTTCGTCCAGGCGGATTTCTCCCCCGAAGAGATTCAAATTTATACAGATCTTTTCAAATAATTCTGTGACGTTTTTTCTTGGTCTTATGAGGAAATGCCAGGTATCGATCCGAAAATAGTTGAACATGAAATTGCAACGTATCCTGATGCCAAGCATGTTCGACAAAAACTTTGTCTAGTCAATCCTAAGAAAGTAGCATCCATTAAGCTTGAGGTTGAGAAATTTCTCAAGGCAGGTTTCATTTATCCTATTCATTTGACTCAATGGGTTTCAAACCCCGTGCCGTTCAATAAAAAAAAAGGCACGATTTGTGTATGTACCGATTTCCGTGATTTGAACAAGGCATGTCCAAAAGATAATTTTCCAACCCCATTCATTGACTAGATCATTGATGAATGTGCGGGTTGTGAATCCTTTTCGTTCATGGATGGTTTTTCGAGATATAATCAAATCCAAATCAAACCTGAAGACCAACACAAAATGACATTCATTTGTCCGTGGGGTACATTCACCTATCGTAAGATGCCTTTTGGCCTCAAAAATGTTGGAGCCAATTACCAGCGGGCCATGTATTTTGTGTTTCACGACCTCAAACATATAGTCGAGGCCTATCTAGATGATTTAGCATCACGCTCTCACAAGCGACAGGATCATCCTATGCACCTCAGACTAATCTTCGAACACTGTCGCTACTTCAGGATTCGCTTGAATCCCAACAAGTGTAGCTTTTGCATCATATCAGGACGTTTGTTAGGTTTCATCATATCAACAAAAGGGATCATGGTCGATCCTCTTAAGGTGGAGGCAATAATCCAGTTGCCCCCCCCACGCACAATCTTACAACTTCAAAGTCTTCAAGGCAAGGCAAACTTGTTACGATGCTTCATCACCAACTATGCCGAAATCACCAAGGGCTTTATGTGTTTACTGAAGAAAGATGTTCCCTTTTTCTAGGACGAAGCCGCTCAACGCTCTTTCGACGCATTAAAACATGCCCTCAGAACCGCACCTCTACTATGGCCACCTAATTATAACAAAGATTTCTTATTATATTTGGCTACCGCAGAGTCAACCATAGGCATGGTTTTAGTTCAGGAAGATGATTCGTTTTCAGAATACATGATCTATTACTTGAGCTGAGGCCTCGTAGGACCAAAACTTAATTATTCCCATCTCAAAAAACTTGCGTTGGCAGTAGTTCATGTTGTTCAACGGTTCCATCACTATGTTCTGTTTCACAAGACCACCCTCGTTGATGTCATGAATCCATTCTAGTACATGTTGACATGACGAGTTATAGGAAGAAAAATCAGTAGATGGATGGTCATCCTCCAAGAATTTGACTTAGACTTCGTTTCAGCAAAGTCCAAGAAGTCATTGGTCTTCGCATAATTTATTTCGGAGCTTCCGGTTGAGTCAGGTGACATTGTTCCTGAGGAATCGCCTATCTAGGGGGATATGTTTTTGATTGAATCTTCAGACCCCTGGTACAGAGATATACTGATCTATCTCCAGACATTGAAGTGCCCCACCTCTACTTCTCGTGACGAGCATCGGAGGATATGCCATCGGGCTAAGAATTATCTCATACTCAATGATACGTTGTATCGAAGAGGTGTAGACTGCATCTTGCGTTGATGTCTCACTCATGAGGAGGCCGTCATAGTGCTCAACGATTTTCATACAGGAGCTTGTGGCGATCACTTATCTGGGTTGGCCACAACCCATAATATTTTACGAGCAAGTTACTTCTATCCCACACTGATCAAAGATTGTATCGAGTCGGTCAAGAAGTGCCATCCGTGCCAAATCTTCTCTCGGAATATGAGGGCACATCCAACTCCTATGTTTCCTGTCATCATAGTTGATCCCTTCACTAAGTGGGGGATTGATTACACTACCTACAACCCCCTGTCAGCAAGGGGGCACCGCTATATCATCGTAGCTGTCGACTACTTCACTAAGTGGGTCAAAACTATGCCAACATTTAAAGATGATGGAGAGACTGCAACTCTCTTCTTATTCAACCAAATTATAGAAAGGTTCGGCGTCCTAAGAGAGATTGTCACTGACCATGGCAGTCACTTTCAAAACCAAATGATGACCGAATTAACATCAAATCTTGGGTTACGGCAAGAACATTCATCACCTTACTACCCCCAAGCCAATGGGCAAGTGGAAGCTGTAAACAAAACTCTTAAGACTATTCTACAACGAACTATCAACTCAGCCAATTCAAATTGGCATTTGATGTTATACTCAGAATTATGGGCTTACCGAACATCTGTTAAGACTGCAACCGGTTTCTCACCTTTTCAACTCATTTACGGGCTGGAGGCAGTCTTTCCCATTGAATTTCAAATCCCATCTCTGAAATTGGCAGTACAGTTATTGCCAGACACTTCTCCACTCAAAGAGCGGTTAGTACACCTTGAGCAACTTGATGAGTAGCGTCGTGATGCGGCCCTGGCCAACGAGGCTCATAAACATAAGGTCAAGTGTCAATATGATAGGTCCGTTCATCCTCGGATTTTCTCTGAAGGCGACCTTGTCCTGGTCTATGACCAAGACAAGGACCCCCCGGGGGCAGGAAAGTTTAAACCCATGTGGTTCAGACCCTTCATTATAAAGAAGGTATTAAAAAAGGGTGCTTATCATTTGGTTGATTTTGAAGGGAATGCTTTGGCGGAGCCTCAAAATGGGCTCTACCTCAAGAAGTATTACTCATAGAAAGGTCACTATGGGTAACTTTTTGTAATATATGTATAGTCTTTGTACTATTAATTTTTTACATTTCTTTTAAAAAGTGTTATGGACGTGTCATTGATGTTATCTTTCGTCAATATGGAAGATGTCAAGTGCGTCCGAGGTGTTCGTTGGGTATGCGGATGGTGCTAGTCGACACATGCGGAGGCTTGCCTCCGCAGCTTGGGTAATATTTACACCACAGGGTCAGTTGTTATCTTTTGGAGGTATATTATTAGGTGACACCACAAATAATGTTGCCGAGTATAGTGCAGTTATTGAGTTGCTTCATGACGCATTGTCATTGGGTATCTCTCATCTTCGGGGCTATCTAGATGCTCAACCGGTTGTGTCGCAGCTAAACAAAATATACCGGGTTCATGATCCAACTTTACATCGATGATTCCTTAGGGTACGTCTCTTAGAATGCAACTTTGATTATATTACATATTTTCATGTTCCTAGGAGATTAAACCAAATCACAGATACCCTAGCTAATCAAATTTTAGATTGGCATCTTTCTCACATATAAAAAGACCATGGACATAAACATGTAAATACATTTTTGCACACATAATCCATAAGACACAAAAAAGAGATAAAAACCATATATAAACATCATAAAATCCTCAGAGTACATAGATGGACGCAAGCACCTCAAAAATGGGAATAGTAACGAGTTACCGGGCTTATGCCCTAAACAAATATATACAATAAGGTGCTCGTGGCACATAAAGTGTCTAAAGTCTGTTCAGAGCCCATGGGATCTGTTATAATCATCTACAGTGCGGGTTAAACTCCTAAACAATCGGACCCATGTCTGAGGGGCCCCCACAACATGAGTCTGCATGGATGGTGGCAGGTCCTCTATCTCTTCCATCGAGACTGTGTGAGTGAGCGCAGTAAAGTTACACTCAATTCACCTAAGGACCCTCTCGGCCTTTTTTGCTGGGAGGTTCTATACTACTGTTGCTCCCCCAGTGGCGGTAGTTGCGGCTTCCGGCCGTGGGCGACGCCTGTTCCGTTCATAGTCGGTAGGTCGCACGGGTCCCACATCTGCATGCAATACATGTTTATCCATCAAATACTCTGGCATACAAAAAAAAATGATATATATAACAAAAATACATAAAAATTACATATGCAAACAAAAAAAAACTACAAAGGTGGAGACTTACCCATCTCCCCTCACTCCTCACCAAGAGGCACGAGTATCTCTGGATCTCTAGAAAAGTCTATCCCTGCATATGGGTAGTCCTCGATAGCAGGGATCTGTCGTGACATCCAAGAAAAAAAGTCATCGTCGATGGACTCAACGGTCCTTCCACCACCCTGTCACGGCAGTCACTGCCCATCTACACACTGCAGGGAAAGAGGCCAGATGTCCTGGTACTACAACCCAAGGACTGAAGCATGGAACTCTCTCGAAAAAGAATGAACACAAGATAGTCCCGAACCCGAAGTTCCTATGTGTTCGTTGTCGACAATCTGTCAGTTGTCTCTTCATACACTCCAGCAGTGTGGTGCTCCAATCAAAAATGTGTTCATTCATGCACTGAATAGCACAGTTCATCTGTGCGCGCGAAGCCTGATGCACGGCTGCTGAGCCGGTAATCCGCCCAATAAGCAACAAGATAGTCTGTAGTGCCAGGTTGGTAATCCTGCTAATCGGCACCTGGGAACCTCTACGATTGGTCCTAGCCTCACATTACTCAGCTACCAACTCCGAGATCTTGCTCGGCCCCACAGGAAAAGTCTAGAAATTGACTGGTTACCCTCTCCTTGAGAGGCCAGTCAGAAAGTAAATGTCCTCGGTGGTGGGAACCAAGGATTTCCCCTCTAGCATGAACGCCTTTGCATCAGGGTGTCAGTAATCAATCAAGGCATTTAGTATCCTTCGTTGTGCATGCATAAACAGACACAAAAAGAATTTGAGCAAACCACACTGCATCAGCATGGCCACAACATTCAGATCTGCAGCAACTAACTCATTAGCGGCCTCATGCTCCCTTTCCCTCCACTGGACATACATCCTGCCAACACAACAAGGCAAAGGAGGGTCAATACTTCTTTTCATTTTATTTTCCNGGGGGGGGGGGGTACATGCGGCCTGTAGAGGTGACAGTCGCGTGTAGATGCGTGCAGGCTTTTCTCTACACGCATGTACCTAGGGCCGACCTTTCTGAGGTCGATGCCCACCCAAAAAATAAATTAAATGCTAAAATGGAAGCATTGAATAGCTAGATAAGGGAGTTTGTACTTACTTGGTCCAAGCAGAAGTCTTTTTCGTCCACTGTAGCTCCTGGAATCATGATCTTTGGCAAAGGGGGTCTTTTGGCTCCAGAGTCAATTTCCAAATCAGCAATGGTGATAATGAGCTGCCAACTTCTATTTATAGACTTTTTGGCCTCTTTTTGTCACTTTTTTGGCCCCCCTTATCAGTTTCTTTATACCAAAAACCATTTAGAGTGATCCAGGAGTTATATGGGAGGGATTTGATCAGGTATTGGAACAATTTTTTTTGAGTTTCGAAAAAATATTGACGGTCCATAATATATATATATATATATATATATATATATATATATATATTTAAAAATCAACTTGATCATATAGGGTAGGACATCACCCCAACTTTTTCATCTCGTTGCCTTTTTCTTATGCTATAGGATCGATCCCATCAGGTCGTGACACGAAACCATCATATCTGCTCTAGAAGTGTCGCGACTCGGTGGTAGAGCTTACCAAAACATGGATGCCCTAGGTAGGCCGTGGTTGCATTATGGTGTCCATGCCGTTTCTCCAAACAGTGTAGGCTCGAGAGTCCGTATAGTCTTTTCTGAATATGAGTTTGAGCCTCATTTTCATGCGTCTTTTTTACTCTTTGTTTTACCCTCCGGACTCCCAAAACATAACGGGTCTCCTTTTAAGCCCTTTTCAGACCCTCTAAAAATGAAAAGATTGTCGAGCGATCTTGTGGCCTTTCATGCTCGTTAAACTGAAATTTGAAGTCACGTCTGTCTAGTGGTAGTTTACCCCTTTTTCAGTCCAGACGATCAACTGTACGAACAAAGGAATACTCTATTGAATTCCCATTCTTTAGAAGAGTATCCTCAGGTATAATTTTATTCCTTTTTTGGGCCTGAGGGACTAAATTTACAAAAAAGAAACCCCCACGAAGTCCATAGTTAAGCTCTTTTCAAACTCCCTAAAATTGAAAAGATCACCAAGTGACCTTATTATTTCACACTCGTTAAATTGGTCTAGAAGAATATTCCTGACGGAGTCCATAGTTAAGCTTTTTTCAGATTCCTTAAAAATGAAAAAATGGCCGAGTGATCTTGTCCTTGTCACACTCGTTAAAATGGTTTGGAATTGACATCTAATCGGTGCTAGTTTATCCCTTTTTTGAACCGACTAGACTATTGTCAAAAAAGGTACCCCATTGGAGTCTCCTTTTATTCTTTTTCAGACTCTCTAAATATGAAAAACCACAGAGCTTACCTTCTCTGGGCTTGTTAAACTTACATCGAAGGACGTTACCATTGTGTGTTCTATCAACTACATTTTCATACCTTATCCATCAGCCTTGTGACAGTTTGCTTCTGCGTCTTAACACCTTTGGCCGCCGGAGGATTTTTTCCCAAGTATCATCTTACCAGAACATCAGTCTTGTCCTTGTGCCTTGAGCTTGTATGTTTGTAGTACTCGTTCCTCCATTGTAACGTAATATTCCTTTATTCTTTTTAAAAAATTATCAAAAAGAACAAAAAAATCAAATATACCCCAAAAAGAGGATGGGAAAAGTATTTTCTTTATTGGCAGCATAATGAGTCACCCTTGGATAAAGTGCATCTGTCCGTTTGATCATCAGACTATGGGATGTAGTACGACCTTATGAATCTTTTTCTCTCTATAAAGAGTTGTGTCCTCCACCGTTTTGTTACTCTTCCAAACATATGGAGAGTTTGTGTTGCCTCCTGCTTCGTAGACTTATGATTAACATATATGTTGCCTGAGTCTTATCACTTGTCATGCTATTATCCAAGGGAAGTTTGTCACTAAGCCTGAGTCGACCCCTCTACAATATGTGTCTTGTCCGCATACCCAGCCATCCTGAACGTCCAATCAAGTCCTTGTTCGAAATCACTGAAGCCTTCAGTCCTATCATCAAGATTATCAAGTCCATAACCGACGAGTCGTCGAAGACCTCTGGGTAGTGCAGTCATACACTCATATTACACTGCTACCCGAGTTTTAGAAGATTTTGAAGCTGTTGCTCGAGCTCTGAAGTACATCCATCAGGATGAATCAACTTCTGGGAGATGGATACTCTATATGTATATCTGTCTGATTTCGAGATGTAGCTCTGCTATGTATTATTCGCGGCTACTCATGATAGTTATTTGACATGGATCTATAGTGTATTTGATTGGTAGGCATGGTTCTATTTTATCCTGAGCATGGGTATGCCCGCCTCAGTGAGACATTTGTTATTTTGCAAAAGACACCTCCTGGTTCCTAATTCTTGGGCTCACTCATTCAGCATATCAGTACAGATTGGTAAAAGATTGGTAATGTATTTTGGCCATCAGATGCTCTTCTGACCTCACACATTAGGGGGCATCTGTTATAACCCTAAATTGCACCACACATGCTTACCTGGC
>ML779076.1:264613-299550 GCA_009831015.1 Picea engelmannii | reverse complement strand
GGCCATCAGATGCTCTTCTGACCTCACACATTAGGGGGCATCTGTTATAACCCTAAATTGCACCACACATGCTTACCTGGCATTAGGCCAACTCATATCCCTTCCTTGCCAATACTATGCTGAAAAAACTCTTGAAAATCCTCTTGAGTCAAGGCCCACACGCCCTAACCCATTACTGCATGCGTGTGCACGCTGGCAGGCCCACTACAGCCCACGTGTACCTAACAAAAAAAAAAAATAGGAAATTTTCCGACGGAACAAAAAGCTATGGGTCAGCCAACTAAAACTCCCGGCCATGCATGGCCGAGGGTTCATCCAAAACCCTAGCTCCTTCTAGCCTATAAAAGAAGGGGTAGGGGTACCATTTGAAGGAGGAAAAATATAGCAAAGAAACTCTGCCCATTTGTTGAATCCATTGTCCCAACCCTTTAGCCTTTCCTCAAGACAAAGGAGAATTAACGCAAAGCAATTGGAGGATAGAAGAGGAGGAGCCCAGGATCAGGATCAAGGAGCGGTGGTGGGTCTCGACTTTGATTGTAAGTTGATTCATTGTTCAAATAATAAAAGAATACTTTTCCCGTCCCAATGCATGAGTTATCTATGGTTTGTTTAATTTATGCTTAATTTCTAACCCTCAAGTAGAAAAGTAGCATGCATGCATAGTTGTTTGTCTTGATTGCAGGTTATCTTTGGAAGGAGTAGCGCAAACAAGCAGTCGAAGTGCAATGGAGGATCTACGCCAAACATCAGTAACAAGGTTAGTAGTTCCTTTCCATGTATGTATCATGAAAGAGGGGTTTAAATTTTGGGTGGTAGGTTAAGAAGTAATTTCTTTATGGTCAAAATATCCATGCAAGTCTGACCCTAGTTTGCTAGTCCGTAGGGTATTTTTCCCAACAACAGGGATCACGATTGAGGGCCGAGGGATCACACAGGTTTTCTCAAGATTAAAAATTCACAAATCGCTAAGTTCTCTCTGGTAAACAATGCATACTACACCAGTTTTACATAACCTTATACCTGTTCCTAGCTAGAAATTTCAGTGATAACTTCCATTCATCATTAACCCTATAGACGCAACTTGGATCTGAGTTGCCTGACGGGACTAGTTAATAGGGTAAAACTATTGGGTGATCTTTGCATTTACTGGGCAGGTTGGTCAGGGATGTGGTCGATTCCAAACATTAACGTTTAACAGATGAGAATATTGGTGTGAATACCAATGGCATATTTGAGTATTACAGCTTTATGGTTTAATAGAATTTAGACGAGTTAATGTAGTGGTAATAAAGGCTATGAGTGGACTTAGTTTGTGTGGCATGTGGACTAGGATTTCGTCCGGATTCATTTTCCCTCCGACCAAAAAAGGGTCCCCATCATATTTAATCATTGTCATCAATATAAATATGGCTCTTCTAATCCTACACTGCTGAGTAAGAAATTCTGCATCAAAACAACACTTAGATAGAAAAATGAACTACATGTCGCGGCGCAAAAATGCGCTCTTTGACTTTATTAATTGAATTCACAAAAATTGAAAAACCTCAAATCTAACTACTATACATGCTCCTTCGTACTAAAGAAACAATCATTTAGCTCATTTATGAGACATATAGGGTTTCAGGCGAGCGCCATTCGCCCATCCTGGCCGAAGTATACCATCCAATTGCGCAATTATGACTGCTCCCGAAGGTCATATCTTCGCAACTATAAATGGTCCCAACCAATGCATGCACAAATTGCCTGGATGTTTCTGGTATAGAATTTCATAAAGTAGGACCTTGTCTCCTTGCACAAATACTTTGATGTCAATGTGTCTATCATGCCAAGATTTCTACCTTTCTTTCTCAACTGGTTGATGGAAGTCTGCTAAAAATCTGGTGTCTTCCAGTTCTTTCAATTCCATGAGCCTTTGCGCAATTGATTCATCCTCCGACATGTGTGTAATTTGTGCAATATATAGACTCGGAGTAATGAATTTTGTAGGTACCACAACCTCTTTCCCATAAACTATCTGAAATGGAGTGTACTTATGGAGTTTCTTTGTGGTTGTCGTGTAAGCCCATAAAATTGTTGGGACTCTGTCATCCCAATCCTCCATGTTTTCGCAACAAACCTTCATTAATCCTCTCTCTAGAATCTTGTTAATGCTACCACTATTCCATTGGCTTGAGGATGGTAGGGGATACTCTTATGATGTTGGATCAAGAAATCAGTTGTAACCTTTTCTATTGTACTACTGGTAAAAATACCACCTTGATCATTGGTCAGACTCCTAGGAAATCCAAACCGAGTGATAATATTTTCAAAAATGAACCTAGTAGTAGTATCAGTTGATCAATCCTTAATAGTTGTTTCCTTTGCCCAATGTGTAAGGTAATCAATTGTAGTAAAAATATACATGGCCTTTGAATTCTTAGTTATGGGGTTGATCGGCCCAATAAAGTCAACTACCCATTTCTCCATCCTGGAGGACTTTCTACATAGTGGCCTTTCCTCCAACATGACCTCCCGCAACTCCATTATGGCACTCCCATAATATATCTTGTCTTTCATGTTCTAAGACACATCTTCTGAGGATACTATCTAGTCCCAACTTATATAATTTCCCTGCAATCAATTGATAGTCCGCTGATCTAACCACCATATGACATTTCTAAGTTGTGGAGTATGTTTCTAGGTAGGCCCCTATACTTAAGAAGACTGTTATGTCTTCCAGGTATTATGGTATGGCCTGAACCCTGAATAGGTCTACATATGGGAGCTGATCATCAATTGCTACGCCACTTTCTCCTAAATCTAATCTAGATAGGTGATCAGGCCCTACGTTGCATCTTCTAGGTTTAATAATCTCCTCAAATGAAAATTCTTGAAACAATAACAACCATCCACAAATTCTTCCTTCCAAAACATGTTTGTTAACTAGATATTTTAGCGCAAAATGATCAGAAAATAACTTAAAATGAGAGCCTAACAAATAATGTCTAAACTTCTGCAGAGTGTAAATCATAGCTAAACCCTCCCTTTCTATGGTTGTATAGTTGCTCTTAGCTTGAGACAACTTCATGCTAGAAAAAAAGATAATATTATCCATGGCTCGATATCTTGGTTGCGTTAATATGGCTCCCGGGGCAATAATTGATGCGTCTATGTGCACATGAAATTCATTTTCCTAGTTTGGAAATATCATAATAGGTGTTGTGTTGATATTTTCCTTTGGGATGTTGAACGATTTATCACATTCTGGGGTCCACTAGAACACTTCAGACTTATTTAGTATATTTTCCATAGGTGCAGCAATGGTTGCATATCTTCTAATAAACCTGCGATAGTACCCTGTGTGCCCCAGAGTGGAGAGAAACTATTTAGCACTTGTAGGCGACGACATGCTCATAATAACTGCAACTTTTTCTAGGTCTACCTATACTCCTTCTTGACATACTATGTGGCCTAAAACATTTCCATGTATCACACAGAAGATACTCTTTATGAGGTTCAATGATATCTGCAATTATCTACATCTATCAAACATCAGATGTAGTAGCGCTACATGTTCCTTGAGAAGACTATATATTGTCCAATCATCCATATAAAATTCTATAAACTTGTGAATAAATTATCGAAAAGATGCTATTACAATCGAGAAAAAAACTGTAGGGGAATTCTTTCGACCGAATGGCATCACATTATATGCAAATGACCCTCATTTTGTTATGAATGTGGTATTCATTTTGTCTTCTTCAACAATCCTTACTTGGTGATACCTCAAAAATCCATGTGTAAATGAGTAAGATTATTTCCCCATAACCTATTCTAGCACCTCATCAATAAAAGGAGTTGGGAAAGGGTCATGCACATAGGAAAAATTAAGGCTTTTATAGTCTACATAGACCCTAATGTCCATTGTTCCTTTCTATGGATGACTATTGGGATAACCCATTCTTCTTCTTCCACTGCAAAAACAAGTCCAACTTCCAGCATCTTTTCTAATTCCCTCTTAACCTTCTCCTTTACTCTGGGGTTAACACGATATGGTCTATGCCTTACATGATTTGATCCTAATTTTAGTTCAATTTTCATCTCTCCCATAGCTCCTTTAATCCCTTTTAGCTCTAAAAATGTCTTTGGGAACAAATCCTCATACTCTCGCAACATGCTATGTATTTCTTGGCTAGTTTTCTCATCCCAGTAATATCCTACCATAGATATCTTAGGTTTCTCTGTGGTCCCTATATTGACTTTGTGCAACTTTAGTGGGTAATTATAAGAACCATCAGTGTGGTTGGGTATAATGTTCTGGATTTCTCTACTTCCTTTTGTTTCCTTAATGGCTAAGTTTCTCAATTCTTCTAAAGCATCTGGGATTTCCAAATCCTTCTCAATTTTATAGCATTTTAGAGGTCTCTCGTCTAGGATTAGGTGAAGGTTAGACTGAAGTTCTTGGATAGGATTTTCACATACCACTAGGTCTGATGTCTGTTCACCAATATCTGTAAAAGGTAATTCTTTAATTCTTTGCAGGACTACTTTACGCTCAAGTTACTCACTTGTAAACGAGAAGTCCTTGAAAAATAGATCTTCCAAAATTTTCTAGTCCCTGGTATATCTTCTAGTTTCTTCATGTATGTACAAATATTTCAGAATTGGACCTAGTGAATGGGGAAATAATTGAACCCATAAGCAAGATGGTACTTCTGCAACTTCCCATCATCTCACACATTGTTCAATATGTGCTTTAGGATCAGACTGTCCATTGAACAATTGTGCAACATGGAAATCCATTCACATATCTGATTCCAGTTGCTCCTTATATTGAAATACATATCGGATAGCTTGCTTCAAATCGTCCCATTTCTCAACTAAGTCTTTGTGATTGGTCCACCATCTGGAAGGGGTGCCCTGGAGGGATAAATCCAACACTAAGATCTTTTGATCCTGATCTGGATTATTTTCAGCACGAAACGAGAGCGGAGATATAATAAAGAAATATACAAAGATATGTCGAATATCCAATATTATAACAGAAATGTATCTGATATGAAACCATAAACATAGATACACAATAATACACAATTTTCTATTAATGAGCAAAAATGTACAAAGACTATAAAATACATGGTGAAAGACTCACTAGAATGGTGGTAGCTTATCTCTGAGAAGAGATGTGATGACTACTCGCATCTGTGAGAAGAATATTTTACAATGAGGCTCCAAAGGCTTTTTTATAATAAATAAAATCCAAAACCCTAACCCCGGAAGATGAAAATCCAACAGTTTTGTGGACCCCGTTTTGGGTAGTTTGGTGTATCAACTTCCCGTGGGCGTAACTTTGGCATATGATATATGTTTGGGGCACACGATAGCTCGTTGGAAAGGTATAATAGAGGATATTTATTTTGGGGGAAAAATTAGAGCCTTTTCATATATTGAGAATATCTATCCCGAAAAATATTCATTTAGGCCCTCAAAATGGCCCAGGAAGTTAAAAAGTGCTAAAAATAATAAATTACCAAAATTGCCAGAAAATTGTTTTGAGCGATTTGGAAAAGGTGGGTGGCCATTGATATCTAGCTAGATCAATCCTCCCTCCTTAGGAAGAAATGGTCTCCATTGCATTGAGTTCTCATGGGAGAGGGAAAATATTGTGTTGAATCTGCATCTTGATGAGCTTCTTGCCTTGTTGGAGAAGTTGCGCTGCTTAGATTTTTGAAGGTTTTCATGAACTTGTGGCTGGAAGGGTTGAACCTTTTTAACCAGTATGGCTACATGAGATGTATGTGTTCAGAAGGAATCTTTGTGCTTTGTTTTAGTATTTTAGACCTTATTTTTTTGGATAGAATGTGCTTGGGCCAAGGTTGTAGTGGTTGCAGTGTCCTTCTGTTCACCTTTTGAACATATTGTGAAGAAGCTAAATTTTGTAGTATGAGACACTACCTTGCGACAATTTTTAGGTTGGACAATAGTTGGAACCACCTCTGGTATCTTGTAGAGATGACCCCCCAGAGTAACAATGAAACTACAGGCTTGAGACTCATAGATAGCATGGCGCTTCCACATATATGGTTGTCCCAAGAGAACATCACAGACATCTAGCGAGGAAACATCACATAATACCCCATCCTTGAAGGGATGGATGTCATATGAAAATCGACATTGTTGGCTGACATGAAGATCTCGTCCCTCACGAAGCCACTCGATGTTGTATGGTTGTGGGTGCAGTGTTGTCGACAATCCCAATTGTTTGATGATCTCTGCTGAGATAAAGTTCTTTTGGCTTCCACTATCAACAATAAAATGCAGCGGCGTCCCCTTCTCCCACATCTATGAATGAAAAATGCACTCCCCCTCTTAAGTATCTGTTGGTTCTTCTATTTGAATTTTTGTGGTCGTGACAATAGCACTAGGGTTTGCGTCGATAATCTATCCTTTATCAGTATTTTTTGAATTAGATTCTGAATAATTGTTCGGTTCCTTGTCTTTGATTTCGGCCACCAATGACTATTTTGAGTGACATTCATCGGTTTTGTGCCAGGGGATTTTGTGGAAATCGCACCATTTTCCAGTGTCCTTTTTCATCGTCCCGTGACCCTTCTTTTCCTGTGGCTTGGATTGGTTTTTGGGAGACTGTTTGTCAGGGTTGTCTTTATCATAATTTGGTTGTTGTGGATTTGCAAACCCGAACTCCCATTTTTTCTGGTGCTTAAATTTCTACTCGATTTTAACATTATATCAATAAGAAACACCGAGTGATGAGATGTATAGAAAATCCATTTTAGTTTGTATGTATCTGTGTAGAGCCCCACGGTATTTCAGAACCAAATGTCGTTCGAAGTCTTTGATACCCAGCTTGGTGCGTAATGTATGGAATTTATTGGTGAACTCCAGAACTTCTTGGCCCCTCTCTTGCTGCAGTGTGGTCCATCTCATATACTGGTCCTCATAGTTTCCAACAGGGTAATATTGTTCCTTTACCATGTCCACAAAAAATTCCCAAGTGGGATCGACCCCATATATTCCAGACTCTTCTATGGAACTTTTCTCCCAATAATTTTCCCACCAATGTTTGACATGGGGGAGAGCTTTAAGGAGTGTGAAGGTGATATTTTCCCTGTCGAAAAAATGGGGAACAAAGAAATAACCTTCTAACAGATTTAACCATTTGTCTAGAGAATCTTCATCTAGCCGACCTTCAAATACAGGAATATCAAAATTAGCATGTACCTTGAAAGGAGAGGTTCTTCCAAAGTGGTTGTTTTATGAATATGTGTTTTTTTCTATCAACAAACATTTAAGAATGTGGTAAAATATCTCCATCATTTCATCCCTCTATCGCGTGAGAGCTTTCTCAAGAAACAGATTGATAGAATCACCTACTACATCATTTTTATTTTATTCTACCATGGAGGGTTTCTTGGGCATGTGAGAGATATTGTCTTCAAGAGAGATAATATCAAGACCCAACTTTCTATACTCAGACCTCATCGGGGACATGCACTGAAAAATAAAATGATCAAGAGTAGTCTACTCTGATACCACTGATCTGGATTATTTTAGGCATGAAATGAGAGAGAAGATATAATAAAGAAATGTACAGAGATATATCGAATATCCAATATTATAACAAAAATGTATTAAAGATGAAACCATAAACACAGATATACAGTAATACAAAATTTTCTATTAATGAGTGAAAATGTACAAAGACTGTAAAATACAAAGTGAAAGACTCGCTAGAATGGTGGCAACTTATCTCTAAGAAGAGATGTGACAACTACTCGCATCTGTGAGAAGATGATTTTATAGTGAGTCTCCAAAGGCATTTTTATCATAAATAAAATCCAAAACCCTAACCCCGAAAGATGAAAAGCCAATAGTTTTGTGGACCTCGTTTCGGGTAGTTTGGTGTATCAACTTCATAGGGGCGTAACTTTGGCATATAATCTTTGTTTGGGGCGCGCGATAGCTTGTTGGAAAGGTATCATCAAGGAGATTGCTTTTGGGGGCTCAATCAGATCCTTTGGATGCTTTTAGATATCATTGAGAAGATCTATCCCAAAAAACCTTCATTTAGGACCTCAAAATGGCTCCATAAGTTAAAAACTGCTAAAAATAGTAAATTACCAAAATTGCCAGAAAATTGTTTTGAGCGAGTTGGAAAAGGTGGGTGGCCACCAATATCCACCTAGATTATATCCTTTATTATATTTTATTCCATGATAACCATAAAACTATCAGGTTATGAGGTACCATCATATATCGGGTGTTCTCTTACCTTGGTTGCAACCCATCTAGTTGCTCTCACAGTTGCGCATCTTCTTGAAACATTTTCATATGAACCTTTCTTCCAACTATAAAATACCAGTTCTGAATATTCATCTTCTTATTGTATGTTTCTCCAACTTACTGATCCATCAATAGTAGGATTTATGTAGTCTTTTCGTGTTCCTGTTGTTACAGTGTAGAACTGGTCCAGGTCTTCTCCCTCCATATTATTGTCCATTAGCTCTGTGTATCGAGGGCCTACATACAGATCCAAGGGTTGAACTACTTTTATTCCATCTGGCTTAAATTCCATAGTGTCTTTCTTTTGGTCAATCAATGCATAGTTGTCATAAGCCCAATCAATACCAAGTAGTGCAAGATAAGGGTCCTTATCCCCCATGATTTTGATCACCTAAAAGTCAGCTATAGTCTTCACTCTTGCAACATCTATTTCCACATTCTCCAGTCTTCCTATTGGAAAAATACAATACTTATTGGCCATTCTTAGCCGGATTGGGGAATATGTCAACTCAGGTTTTCCTAAGGCTTCCCAAGTATTTTTAGGTAGAATATTAACATCAGATCCTAGATCTAACATGACACCCTTAATCTCAAAATCATCTAGATGGGATTCTAATATAACCTCTTTTCCAGTTCGTACTTTCCTTCTCTATACTCTCTGATTATTCTTCTCAGGAAGATTAGTCCTTATTCTCGTTTCTGGAAATTCTTTAGTTCCTAGGACTCGGTATAGTGCATTGCGCAAATTTTTTGTCAACTGGTCATTCCAAAGAATATCGGAAAATATATCAAACCAAAGTTTAGCTACATTTTGTGACTTCTCAGGTTGTCTCATCGGGACTATAGGGTTTCTAGGCACAGGGGGTGAAGTAGGAAAATGTGCTATCCTAGGGTAAACAATAGGCTAAGGGGGTTTTTATTGCATCTTGGGACTAGGGATAATCTAAAATACTTCTGTGGAATTTTAAAATAATATCTTATGTTTCAGAGGATCATAACTATCCTCCTTAGGCACTTCTTTCTGGATCTAAGGTAAATTTTTAGTGTCTATGCTAGTCTTTGCCCCTCCTCAAGTAACGATATTAAGGTTGGTTAGTTGTCCTCTAATAACTCTCTTTATCTCTGAACTAATGAAGCTAGTTCCTCTTTGAAGTACCCGATCTTCCCATTTTGCAATTATTTATGGGAAATCTTCAGTTGCATGCCCATTGGTTCTACAGTGAGAGCACCATGATCACCTTAGATGGGGACAATCTCTAGCCATGTGGCCTTGATCGTCACAGTTGTAGAATCTACTTGATTCTCTTCCCCTAATTATTCCTCCTATGAAGTCTCCTATAGCTCCACCTCCTCGACCTCTTCCCGGTCCCTGAGGGGTTTTATTCACCCTGGATGATGTTCGATCCAGCCTGTTTGCAAGTGCATCCAATGCTCTACACTGATTCTTAGCATGTGTGGTAGATGCACAAAACTTGCAATGCAGAGTACTTGGTACTGTTGAATACTTCTGAATAATGGGGCATTATCGTGGCACATGCCCATGGATTCAAAAATTCTCACAATACTCAACTGATGGCACTGCTTGATTACCTAGAAAATCATGAAAAGGGGTTGGGGTATGGACTAGTAAATTCACGGATACTTGCATAACTCCTCCCGTGGGTCCTGGTGAGGATCCCATTGAATTCTAAGGAGGTCCCATTCCCCTCATCCGTGGAAATTCGTTCACCATATGTCCTTCTCTGTAACATCTGATACACTAGACTTGTGATCGTCCTGGCCTAGGCATCGTCAATTCTTGAATCTTCTCTGTAAGCATTGATATTTTCCCTTGTAGTTGCACCAAATTTTTATCTATTGGGGGTCTGGTCACTCTCAAGCTCCCTGGATATCCTGCCATGGCTTCAATCTTCATTGATTGTTCCAAGGCATCTGTCAAAGTGGTTATCCATTGTTGCTTTAATGGAATCCATGTCAGAGGTATAAATATCTGGATATACCATTCTCTTTGATGTTCCTCTTCAATTGGATGTGCTAACCTCCATATATCATCTTTAAAATTCTGGCTATATTCCTAGTCTGATTCACCTTTCCTTTGTTGAATTTTGCGCAACTCAAACATAGCCTATTGTTCTAACTGAGGTAGCTTAAAATCCGCTATGAAAATTGTTCGTACTTGGTCAAGTGTGAATGCTTGACCTTGCACTCTTGGAACTCCTGTATCAATGGCCTTCATTTAACATTTGAGAGCACGGCCTCTCAAAGTATTCTGGAACTCAACCAATTTATTCGCATCCAAGGTCCCTTTGGACCTCTAGATTGCTTCGCATAAGAACCAATTTTTGTCAACATTCTCATCTCCCTTACCCCATAGTTATGGGTATCGATCAATCGAACCTCCCACATTACCATTCACTGTTGATATTACTTCTCCTACCAAAATAAAACCTAACGGTCTTGGTTGTGATCTACTAGGGTATCCCAATGTCCTCCCAGTATTCACACCTCCCGATTGTGACTGATTGATTGATTGTGACTGACTGATTGATAGTAATGGAATAGGAATAAAATAATAAGGTAGTATATAGTTTACCACTTGTATATAAGAAATTTGGGGTATCAATTATTTGGGGTTGGTGCCACTAGCTTCGGGACGGGTTTCTTTGATCTGGGGGGTCTCGTTCGCATCCTCTGGAAAAGTCTCCTAATCTCAATTCCAAATATTTCCTGGCATTGGGGCTAAATATTCTCTCTCTTATTCAAGATCCATGTCGACTTCCTTTTCCCTTGCTTCTACACCTTCTTCTCCTTGTACACCCTCATGGGGACTTCTTTCTCTCTGCGCTTTTCTCACACTTAATCTTTGACTGGACATTCTTTCCTGTCCTCTCATATTTCGCAACTCTTCCATCTATCCTTCCTCTACCTCTTTTAGTCCGACCTCTTTCTGTAACTTCTCAGACTATTTTTCTACTTTCTTTATCTTATCACTCCACCACTTCTCAACCATGGTGAATCTATTCAAGGCTCGCTCATCTCTTGAGTCCATTTCTTGTTGCTCCCCCATTTTTCAAAGAACCCTCTCCCCTCTCTCAGGCCATGAATCCACCCCAAAATCACCCCACCCCAAGCGAGGGTGATTATGCTACCATCTCAGTAGGGGACATAGTTAGCATTCCCTCTTCAATCAAGAAAACCTTAATCCACATGGGGATTTCTCTCAAAAGTTCTCCCCTTGTATCTTTCTTGAAATCCACTTATTCCCATGAAACATATTGGTGATTCTCATCTACAAACTCAATAATATATCCTTATAATGTTGTATTGACCTATAAATTGATCACTCGCGTTACTGGACGATCTAGCTGATGAAGTGATGTAATCTTTTTTGTATCCCAAGAACAAATCTTCTTGACTCGTTCTTGGAATTTCAGAGCTTCGTGGAGCCTATCTATGGAAAATTTCTTTCTTGAACTTAACCAATAATATCTCGTACTGGTCACTCTATCTTTTTGAGTAAAATACTACCTCCTAGATATATTTCACAATTTTTTCTCTCAGCTCCGCTTCTTTCCATATGAAGGCATCACAATCTCTCCCACCACTGGTGAATATCATATATGTGAATCTGCAGAAGCATTCTCCCTACAGGTTCCCTTTTAACGGAGGTCCCAACAATAGAACAATTTTGTTGGCACATAATTGATTAGACCAGGGTCCTTCTCAGGTTACCAATGAAAGGCAACGTGTAGTCTAGAGCACTGGAATTTTCATCTCCTCCAAAGATAATAAGTCTCACCTGAAGCACAACCAACACAGAAATATAAGGAAGGGAAAGGAGAATACTTAGGTGGGTTTCTAGAAATTTCAAGATTCACCATGATCTTGCACAATATATGCTAACCACAAAACATATCTGAACTCATTCATAATGGAAATAAAGACATTAAAGTTGTGGAATCATTTGTAAACAGAGATAGCATATTGATCTTATCAAGCATAAAGAATAACTGTAAAGAGACAATTCATAAGCATAAAAACATAATGACACAGTATATTTCAAAAAAATTTGTCCTTCTTTATATATTACTTTTAGCACTGAGAGTCACCCTCATAATGCTAGAGGATAATCCCATTACCCATCAAAATGTAAAATATAAGTTTGGTTTTTAATAGGTGGATCAACAAGATGGAGAAAGAAAGGGAGATGTAAACAAACTGTAGATCAGTAGGCTACACCAATAGGCAATGGATTCATAAACATTCTACTCATTGAAGGCACTAAAGATTCTCAACATAAAACAATATTATATGTTGATAGATGGAATAATGAAGAAGGAAAACATAAGATAGAATGTTCACTAAACAAAGATCCTCTCAGTTTAATAAATCAACAAATACTTGAATAAAACAATGATTGACGGGAAAAATTACAACAGATCCTTTGTTTCTTAGGGATCCATAAATCATTGGAATCCTTTGATCCTCAAATCTAAAATATATTAAAATAACAAGATATATAAAACAAAATAATTACAATCTGGAAATCACAGCTCTCATTAGTCTCCAATAACAGTAATGATTACAATCATAAAATGCCCTTAGGCTTACAAATGAACACACACAGGGAAACTTCCTTCTCCTACTCTATCTATGATCCAGGTGGATATTTGTGGCTACCCACCTATTCCACTTGGACCCCCACCATTGCTTCTTTCAGTTTTGTAGTTTTCGCACAGTTTACTATTTTTAGCAGTTTTTCGGGTCCTGAAATTCTGGAGTTGTTTTGAGGCCCTAAACGACATTTTTTGTGGAAAATGTTGTATTCCTCAGATATATATTTCCAAAGGGCTATCATACACCTAAAACGGAGATCGTATGCAAAAGTTACGACCCCGGGAAGTTGATGTACCAACTTACCCAAACGGGGCCCACATGACTTTTGGCACTTCATCTCCCAGGGTTAGGTTTTTGGATGTCTAGGACTTTTGGCATTCCTGTTTATTGTAAAAGGGCCTTCATAGCCTCATTGTAATCATCTTCTCATGCATGCAAGTAGCGACCACATCTCTTCTCAGAGATAAGCTACCAGCGCCCTAGCTAGTTTATTTCCATTCTGTTTATAAGCATATTTCAGTCATTTGTTATTAATGAAATGAAGTCTTATTTCCACTGCATCTCTATATTTATGTGTATTTCTGTATTTCATTGTGTTCCTACATAAATCCAGATCAGTGGTATCAGAGCGGTCTTCTCATTCTCGATCCTTCTTTGTATGTCCCCAACGAGATTGGGGTATAAGGAGTTGGGGCTCGATCTGGTTGAACCTTTGCAAGATCAGCCTCGCAAACCCCGACGACCACCCATGGGGGAAGAAACGAAATATGAGGGAGCAGGAGCTCCTATCAAAATGTTGCTCGAGGAGGCCCTCGAGAAACAAAGGAATGCGATGATGGACAACTTTGCCTATATTCTTCAATGGATTCCGACTGGCGGTGCATCGACATCCAACCGCCACTCTGGAGGTGCCACTCCTTTTAAGGTACAAGTAAATTGTGTGAAAACTACAAAACTGAAAGAAGCAATGGTGGGGGTCCAAGTGGAATAGGTGGGTGGCCACCAATATCCACCTGGATCATGTCGAATATGGTGGATGTGCTCTTCCCAAGTCTGGCTGAAGATCAAAATGTCATCCAAGTACACCACTACAAATGAGTTGGTGAATGGCTGCAGGATGTCGTCCATTGGCCTCATGAAGGTTGCAAGGGAATTTTTCAACCCAAAAGGCATGACCAACCATTCGAAAATGCCCTCGTTGTATTTGAATGCAGTCTTCCACACATCAGAGGGTTCGATTGGTACCTGGTGATACCCAGACTTCAAGTCGATCTTGCTGAAATATTTTTCCCCCTTGAGTTGGTCCAGAAGGTCATCAATCTGTGGGATCGAGTACCTATACTGAACACTGATCTTGTTCAGTGACCGATAGTTAATGTAGAGTCTCCAAGTCCCATCCTTCTTCTGCACCAATACGATCGTGCTCCCATAGGGCAATGAACTCGGCCAGATGTGACCTTTCTGCAACACCTCCTGAATCTGCCTCTTGATTTTTTCATTCTTTGGGACAGAGCACCGGTATATGGGTCCATTGGTAGGCACCTGGGGTCATATTGATGGGGTGATTGATGCGACAGTGTAGAGGCACCCCTGCGGGGGAGGTGAATATTTCCTCGTACTCCTCCATGACCTTATCCATCTGTTGTTTTCATGTAGTGGGGCCTTGTCTGGAGGTCATGGACACAGTCTTCCTTTTTCCCTGAGGGCGGATCATCAGGAAAAGAAATTTCCTGGTTTTGGAAATGAGCTTACTACATTGTTTTGCAGTAACCAAAGAGATGGTGGTAGGCGGTGCTATCTCCGGTATCCTGTATAGATTATTTCCCAAAGTGATAATAACATCATGAGGCCTGGACTCATACACAACATATCTCTTTCACAAGTACAATTGGCCTAATAATACATCAGAAACATCAAGAGAAGCAATGTCACATAATACCTCATCTATGAAGGGATTGATGTTGTAGGGAAGGCGACATTGTCGACTGACGCGGAGGTCCCATCCTTGGTGAAACCACCCAATGGTGTATGGTTGTGGGTGTGGTGTGGTCGACAAGCCCAACCTCTTCATGACCTCTACCGAGATGAGGTTCTTCTGGCTCCTGCTGTCGACAATGAACTGGAACGGGGAACCCTTTACCCACATATTGGAATGGAAGAGACGCTATGCCTCCTCTGGATCTTCTGGTTCCTCCTTCTGGATCTTTGTGGTGGCAACGGTGGTGTTGGGCTCCGCATCGATAATTTTCTTCCCCCTGTCATTCCCCTTGTCAGGTTATGATTCAGAGTCGGAGCATGCATCCGATTCAGAAGCCTTCAACTTGGCTACTAGTGACTGCTTGGACTGACACTCACTTATGTTGTGAGTGCAGCTCTTATGGAACTCACACCACTTCCCCATCTCCTTTTTTGGCTTTGTGGTGTTGTTCCTTTATTGTGGCTTTGGTGGGTTTTCCTAGGCTGCCCCGCCTTGGCTTGGTCCTTTGTTTTTCGGTTTTGGAGTACCTTTCCCGTGCTTCTGATTTGCAGACCTAAAGTATCGCTTCTTCTATTTGAACTTCTGCTCAATCTTGGAAACATATCGGTATGCCACACCAAGTGAGGAGATGTCGAGGAACTCCATTTCCTCCTAAATGTATCTGTGCAGACAACTGTGGTACTTTAACACCAAATGTTTCTCTGAATCTTTGATACGCAGCTTTGTGCGTAGGGTATGAAATAGATTCGTCATCTCATGCACATCGTGGTCCCTTTGTTATCGCAACGTAGTCCATTGTATGTATTTTTCCTCATAGCTCCCCATGGGATAATATTGTTCCTTGATGGCGTCTCAGAAATAATTCCAAGTGGGTGCGGCTGAGAACAAAGAGGGTTCTCCCTCGCCCTCTTGCTCCGAGTAGGTTTCCCACCAGTCCTTGACATGGGCATCCAGTGGCATATCACAATGAGACACTTTCTGACACAGTCCGGAAGTATCCCACTTATGACAAAGAAATGTATTCCATTGTGCAGGATTGTCAGCAATGGAAGCATTACATTTTGGGAAAGGAAACGGTCATCCACACAGACCACCGACCCCTGTAGTTCATACAGACACAAGGGAAGTTGCAGAACGATCGCCATCAGAAGTGGTCCACATACCTGCAACAGTTTCATTTGAGCATTAAGTACAAAAAAGGCAGCACCAATAATGTTGCAGACTGCCTCAGTCGACCACCCATCGTGGCACTAACCACTATGCTCAACTCTTGTGGGCACGAGACTTTCGATTGGCCGCTTCTCTACACAAGTGATCCAGAATTCGGCCACACATACAATACACTCTTGGAGGGTAAGCAAGTTCCCAATTTTCACTTCCAGGATGCCCTGCTTTGTCACTTGGGACACCTTTGTGTTCCTTCAAGTGAGCGTGCCAAGATGATTTGGGAGGCACACTACAGTCGAGTCGTTGGGCATTTCGGGGTCGAGAAAACCATGGTAGTACTGCAAAAGTATTTCTATTGGCCGAACCTTCGAAAAGATGTCGGGAAGTACATCAAGTCCTTCACTACTTGTGCCATTGGCAAACTGACCATCAAGAAGAAAGGCCTCTATACTCCACTTCCTACCCCCAGTCGACCTTGGGAATCTATCTCTATGGATTACATGTCAGGCCTTCCTTCTACTAAGCATGGCAATGACTGTGTTTTTTTGGTCGTCGACCAATTCTCGAAGATGTCCATTATGATGGCCTACAAGAAGAATATCACAGCAGAAGCCACTTCTAAACTCTTCTTTGAACGAGTGTGGGTACACTTTGGGATCCCACAGTCTATCATCTCATATCGGGACAGTAGGTTCCTCAGTACATTTTGGTCCAGCCTTTGGTCGATGTTGGACACGAAGCTCACCAAGTCCACATCTTTCCATCCACAAACTGATGGCCAGACAGAGGTCGTCAACCGGATGATCGTACACATTCTGTGCATGTACAATTCAAAGCATCCACACACATGGGATGAGAACCTCCCCTATGTACAACACAGCTACAACTGGTCTCTCCATAGCTCAACTAGCCACAGTCCCTTTCAAGTATGCTTTGAATTCCAGCCACTATGTCCCATTAACATAGCCATGCCATTTGTGGCTACTCAGGAAGATTCAGCTCATGTCTAGTCTGAGGCAGATAAGGAAAACAACTTCATTGAGCACATTCAACACATCCACCAACAGGTACATGACATCTTGGACAGAGCCAATGCTAAGTACAAGCAACGACATGATCAACATCGGGTGCCACACAACTTCCAAGTTGGCTCAAAAACACAAAAAGTATTAGTAGATGGACTATGAGACTGTAGATGCCTCCCGTAGGTGAAAATATAATATTTCCTTGAACACTTCAAAATGAAAGGATCATCACCTTCAAAATTTAGATTCTTTCAACCACTTCATCATCATTTGCAAGGTCATCACCATTTTAATAAGCAAGGCTCTTAAAATTTTCAATGTAAACAAACTTTAGATTTGAAATAACCATTGGAACTGTAAAGGGAAAGAGTTGATTCAGGTTATATGATCAGAGGATAACAATGTTGATTTTAATGTATAGTTTCGCAGTAGGAAGCAAGGGATTTGTAGCATATTTCATAGCAGATTCTATAGCATAAACAACAAGGGCCAAGAAAGAGATAGGTGCAATGGATTTGACATTAATATTGGCTCGATTGTAGTAAAAGAAGTTGAAAATAATGAAGCTAGCCAAGAATTGGTCATAGAAAAGGTAAAAGGGGAAGGTTGGTAATGTGGATCCTCAATTTGCGGCACCCAAGAGGGGAAACACAAGCAAAACCTTAATCTGATCATTAACAGAGATCTAAAAACTCAAGGTGCTTTTGGACACCATGGCTTAAAAATAGACATTCTTCAGATTGTATAGAACCACCTGCAACATATCTAACCTCCAATTCCCCTCTGCCAGCCAATCTGCAACAGATTTTGTAGCTCCTGTCCGAACTTAGGAGTTTCTACAGCGCCAAACTAGGAGAAAATTTGAAATCTTTGAGAAAACAGATAGACATCCTTAAATGACTAAATCCAAAATTATTTTCTTTAAATCATGGATGCTGAAAACAATGAGATTGGCTGACACAAGACTCATAGGTGCAATAATGGAAGTGGTGACATGAGGTTGATGGTGGCATAAGGGTGATTGTGATGGCATATAAACTTGTGATGGGATGAAGACATAAACCAAATATATGAGCCAACATCAACCTTAACTTATTTTTTCTAAGACCTAAGAACATAATAAGGAGGAGATGAAAAGTAAACCTTAAACAAGACTAAGGATAAAAAATAAAAAATATAAGGATGAATGACCCATAACAACTACATGTGACCCTTAACAACTACATGTGATAACAATTATCAGCAGAGCTTCTCGGATACAATCTCAGATATACAAATCAATACTTTGTTACAAACTTCTAACTCCAAACTCATGTTATAGAGCTCTATCTACCCGTTTTCCCAAAACTGTATACAAATTACAATCACATAACCTTTTCTCAACTACACCCAACCATACCCAATGCTAATAGCCAACCCAACCCTTTTACAATAGTATGCATATCATATATAGGTTGAGTGGAATCTTTTGGCTTTGGGCTCTGCATGCTTTCTTGTTTTTGCTATGTTGTAACTGCTTTTCCCTTGTTGGCATTGCACTGTCCCTTTTCACGATATTTTTCTGTTTCTTTGCTTGCTTAATTGTCCAACACTTTTGTAGCTTGTGCAACTCATGTTTGACAAAAATTGGGACTGTAGTCCTCCTTGCGCAACTTCAAACCAAAAATGAAGGGCCCAACAACTGACCCTGCTGAAGAAAATCATCATGTATGCAACAATTCATCAATAACTAGCCCTTAACAAACCATACATGAAATTCTTCTTATATGAAACAAAATTTGGCTCAGGAATTGACACAAGACCCATGAAAATCCATCCATAATAATTTATTTAATAATTTCCAAGTGAACAGGGGGTGGTAGGGTTCATGGGACATCTGGAGGGAGCGTAATGAGTGAAAAAGTGATATAATGAGAGGGGATAAATACATGAGTATTTCTTAGAAATTAATAAAATAATTTAACTGTGCAATCATAAACCAAAAATATCAGTTGCCATCTATTTCCATGTTATCTCTTTTTGTTGTTGTTGTACATAGTTTTTTTTTTTTTTTTTTAATTTATTTTATAGAACAGGGCTGTCGAAATGAAATGGGGATTATGAGGGGGATATATTGAGAGAAAATTGGTAGCATGACAGGGATATAAAATATGGATAATTTTCATATAAAAATAAATCAAATCAAACAATTAAACATAATTATGTTCAGACCTCTGTAATTCAATCAACATCCACTATTAAAACCACCATCTAAATTGTCACTTATTTTACATATTGCTTGTTGACGTTCAAAAAACAATTCATTTGCCCAGAAATACTCAATTACAATAGCCTTTGCATCTACAAAATATTTATATAGCAGTCATAATAACAAAATTTCCATTTATATGATAAAAACAACAACCTTTTGATCCACGATCATTCATATTCCAATGCTAAATACTTTTCTTTTTAAAACCAAATATGAATATTCACGGTGATTCTAGCCATCCATATCCAGTATTTATTCCTCAAACTCAATTAAGAATAGGCCCAATGTTGGCCCTTGACCAAGTATTGGGAGATTCTTGGTCATAGTGACCTATGTGACCTATTTTGGGACTTTGACAACCTGTCAAAGGAGGAGCGCAAGACAAAGTGGAGAGCACGTGATATCGGCCCACTTTTGGGTCCTTTTTGGGTTTTTGGGAATATGTAACGGGAATGGGATGTGTGCCCATGGGTTTACCCATGTTTAGGCCTATTTTGTATGTATAAATAGAAGGATAGGCAATGTAAGAAGAATTCGAATAGTGCATCTATGTGATGTGAATGTATGCTAAGTGAGAGTAGAGTCTGTAAGTGCTTTGTGCATGACTGTAAGAGCCTTGCAGAGATAAGTGCAGGTCCTTGTAGCAGATTGTGGAGGGATTAGTGTTGTAACACAAGGAAGAAGGATCTAGCAAGATGTGCATATATTGTGTCCTATGCAGAGTAAGGGTTTTGATGGCTTTGTGCTTGTAACCGATTGACTAAAGACAATAAAGAAGAAGATTTAGTGGAAGTATCCCCAGGGCTGGGGTGAACCATGTAAACACTGTGTTGTCTTGCTTTGTGCTTATCTTAATGTGTTTATGTCTTCTTTTTCTAAGTGATTTAATATGATTAGATAGATCTCCTTATGCTTAGTGATAATGATATGTGAGAATATTAGATATGATCCATATGAATGTGCTTAGTGCTTGATATTCTAGATATGACCTATCTATTGATGCTAAGTGCTTAAGAACGTTATAACAGTGTGAATGTTGTGAAGCCCTATTTTATCAGTGAAGTGATTAATGATTATATATTGAGGAACTGATGGTGCTAGGTGCTTTACTAAGTAGTACAATCACAGATCTGTGTCCTAGCTAATGTTGCAGACACCCGAGTCTTGCAACCACCCCTACCTCTACCTCGGGTGAGACTTCATTTGCAAGTGTTTTCAAAATGGATAATAGTTAGGGATTGTTTGGTGCACTATTGTAACGTTGAAACCTGAGTCTTCCCCTGTTGCAAAAAATGGTTATGTTGCCGATACCTGAAACTGTGATTGCTGGGAACTGAGGAAGAAGAAGCTTTGTGCAAATATTCATCCTGAAATTGTGAAAGATCTGTGCCCTGGTGTGAAGTATTCTACTTGATTTATAAAGATCTGTCCTAAAGAAAGAATCTTGATCTGAAGAAAGGAGATCGGATGTGAAAAAAAAAGAGGTAAGATCCGGAAGCTTTGTGCCCCAAGAAAGGTAAAAGTGGGAATTATTGATTAAAAAGAGGTAAGATCTGTAATCTTTGTGCTCTGATAAAGGTAAGAATAGTTAAAAGTTTTATATATGGAAGCTTTGTGCTTTGTAGAAGTAAGATAAGCAGAAAGTTTTGTTTCTAGAGTATGGATGTAGGTATGATTGATAGGATCTATCTTATCTTGAAAACTAGGGCACGGATAAATGAAAGAAGGTTTTATATGAGTAGATATGATAAGAATAGTGGAAGATATGTTATACCTATGCATAGAAAGAATGTTTGGACTAATGAATGGATGTAGGATCCCAGAAAGAATTTATTGCAGGTTAGCTCCTATGACCCTAGCATGCAATACATGAGAAGCTGGGGATAATTTAAAAGAAAGAGAGGATTAACCCTCTGTTACAGTTGCATAAGACCGGGACATCTGGCTAAGGAATTCCCTGGTGGAAGACCTATTTGCCTCTGTTGTAAGGCTCTAGACCATGAAGTATTGTATTTCCCTATAATGATTACTAAGATTGAAAGAATGAATCTGAATCAAGAGAACCCTAAGGCAGATCCAGAAACTGAGATTGTGGCAGGATACCAGAAAGGATCTAAGAAAGAATTGCTACAGATGAAAGAAACCATGAATAACCACTGACATATTAGATTATTAGAGATATTCAAAGGAAAACAATGCATCAAAGAAAGAATAGGATACTTTGACATTGACTGTGTTCTAGATGAGGAAACACAGGTGAATGTCATGACGGAGAGAAATTGGGAAGCTATAGGGAGGCCTGCTATGACTCCCTCATTAGGAGGAATTGGGTTATTCAAAGGAAAACTAGTAAACTTGTGTGGAAGGCTCACTCAGATACCTATGAACGTTAATGGAACTTCAACAAGGAATATTTTGAGATTATTCAATTTGTTGAAGACAAAGCCCCATTTACCATGTTAATAGGAAAACCTTGGATTGATAGAGATCAAGCCAGACAAAAGGAAGAAGAAGAAGTCTTGGAGAAGAAGAAACAAGAGCTAAAATATTTCATGATCAAAAGGATCGCACACTTGATTGAAGAATAGGAGATCATATCGAATCTATTTAACACTAGAAACCCATATGTCGAAGTTGCAAGAACATTAAAAGACTCAAAGGAGACTGAAGTACCTATCTTGGATAAAGAAGAGGTGTTACCTCTGAGTCCTAGGAGAGAATCTCAACATCATGAAGTAACTAAGACCAAAAGAGATAAGAATCAAAATGTAAAATGAACTACTGAGACAAATCTCACTGGAAAGAAGGATAGAAAGCTAAATAAGAAGAGAGATAAGTTTGAAAAGTTACAGAAGGTTCTAGAGGGAACTTTGCAGACATAAAATTTGCAGAATTGGAACTTCATTGGGATATCATAACAACAACACATGGTACTTCACCAAGGCGAAGCAATATATCCATTAGGACCGAGATATCTGTTTGATTCCCACTCCGAACGGGTTGAAAAGAACTTATATTTTGACACCAGACCATTGGACCGGACCATAACAGACAAAACAAGAGTTACTGAGGCTTCATACCCGTTACAAGAAAACCCTTGCCGAGTTGCCTACTTGTCCCATTGGGCCATGCACAGAGAACACTTTTTCTAACTAATATTTTGAACCTGTAAACTAAGTGAATTGTATACAATGATCATTGGGCTATTGTTGTTTGTTCTAGTGTCATATCTAAGTTCATCGTGACCCTGATAATTTTAATCCTAAGTGCGTATGTCCGATGAGCTCACCACAGTTGAAGAATCAGTAACGAAATTTATCCTCAAATTAATGACTGAAAGAGTTATGTTGGAGAGAGGAGTGTCTATAGGTGTACAAGCATCTTCGTTGAGATGACTGTCGACCTCTCCATCCACTGCTCGAGCTACTCCATCCCGGCCAGTAGATGAAAAGAGAACTAAGCATAGGGATGATCTTGCGAATGCTAAGTTAATCCATAGTATATTACCCACCTATATACCACCTCTGAGTGGCACAATCAATCCAGACAGTGTTCCCAGAGATTTTGAGTACAACTTGGTCATTGCGTACCTCCCAAAGGGGATACACGCAGTTTGCACCGACCAAGATAAAATTCCAGCATTGAAGTTTAGTGACTTCAACCTCGGTGAAAAAAAGGTCCATAGCATGATCTCCCCACATAAGTATCTGACCAAAAAAAAAGGAAATAATTAAAAGATAATTCCTCAATCATGGGCCCATAACCTCGTGTAGTCCACACTTCTCAACGTCATGAAGATCCCGCACTTTGGAAGGCACCAAGAAGTGAATGCATGTGTCAAGCTACTATTGTCCTGTTACCATGGTGTATACTTATGGTTAAATCATTGTATCATAGTGGATCTGACATTGATCAATTGGATCACAAGGATAAGCATGCAAGGCCCTGACCCACAGGATTTTTAACCGGGAAAATCCTTGGATCACGCTCTTGCGCAAAATATTAAAGACACCTATGGAAATGTTGAGAAGGGCACATGAGGCTACAAGGTAGCTTCTATCTAGAGCGGTGTAGTGTACCTCACTTGCCAATTGATCGTAGAAAATTTGGTGCAAAATAATCGACCCACCCAAGTCATTGGTTTCGTAGTTGACCTCACAGGGAAGTGTGTAGAAGGACTTCAGATGAATTGGGTGCAGTACCTGGTAAACCAGTTGGAACTGGACTGCAGGGAAGCTCAATATCAGGGATATGAATTCCACTTCAGTTGGCTATTGATCTTTATCACTTTCATTTCATGGGAAATGTCGGAAGGTTTGATCTTCTTGTACATCGAGCCGTTTGAACCTCTGTCCATGAAGTTCAGTACACTGTGGTACTTGAATGACATGAACATGCAATGGAATTCAAATTTTGTGTTCCACACATATTACAACCAGTTGAATACAACCATCCAGTCCAAGACTTGTATGACATCGAATACCCTCCACGGGTTTCTCCCCTTAATGAAATTCAGAGTGGACCGCCATTTTATTTACATCATAGTGCATGCAGATGGACATAAACAACAGTTGCAGTCTTACTACAAGATGACGTAGGAGGACTTAGAGGATATCACCAAGGACTGGTCAGGGGACCTCCTCATTCTAGCAGACCCTACAGAGATTTCTGACTTAGACAGTCCAGAAGCAGGGCATGATACACCTGGACCTAGAAAGATAAAGAAGATGAAAGAGGTCCATTATTTAGACAACGCATCTGTGAAGATCGTTTCCATCTCAGCAGAGCAAGGAGGAGATGGTAGAGAGATAAATGGAATAGAAGTTGAACAAAAGAAAGGTGAGGTTACACCACCTAGAGACAAGGAGGACCCCTCAAAGAAAAGGAAGGTTTCCCAACCAAAACCCTCATCCCGGAAGAAAGTGAAAGAAACCAAGACCAAATTTGAGACCACCCTCACCTCATACGAATTCAACTTCATTGTCGCAACACTGAACGATGCTTCTCTGGAAATAGAAGAGAAGAAAGAAGCTAAGCAGGAGGAGGTGCTCAGTTAGATTCAGGACGAGCTCCAAGGGGTGAATCAAGCATTACAGTCCAGCCGCATAGTTTCTACTGTGCCTCTTTCAGCAGGAACAACAAAAATAGGTGATGAGCCAACTCAACTACACCACATCGTTGATATAGTCAAATCTCGCCTTCGACGAGCTCAGGAAGAGACAGTACAAGCCACCCAGTATTTAGTGCAAGTATAGAAAGGCATTGAGGAGCAATGCAGTGCTGCAGAATGGGAAAAGATTGTTCTGTAAGTGAAGTGGGATGAAGAAAAATAATAGTTACGACAAATCAAGGAACAATTTCTCACCGAGCAACTCGAAGTAAAGGAAATGGTTGACAGAGCAATTATCTCTCTGATAGTCGTTGAACTAAAGTAAAAATGAAAAGTTCCACAACAGGTGGCATAACTTGAAGAGGTAATATAGCAGCTCCAACAGCACATAGTAGACTTGGAGCTTTGCATTGTGCCCAAGACCCCTCAATATGTAAGAGACCTAAGGGACGCAACTTCCCGCAGCGCAATTGACAAATTAAAATCTCTTGCCTTAGAGTAAAAGTAGTTGAGTAACCGAAGTGCCCAAAAATATGAGAACCTCACTAAGAACCCAGATTTACAGGCATTGGATTCACAGCTCAAGGAAGAAAAATAGCATGCAGAGACACTACAATTGCAACTAAAAGCCCTGTCATTTGTAGAAAGAATGAAGCGGTCTCATGAGAAATGCACCACCCAATAGTAGATCCATATGATTCAAAGCAGAGTGATGGAAGTTAATGTTGTGGCTGGGAAATCCCCCTACGGACTAGCATTAAGGGTTCTATAATGCAAGCAGAAATGACCTAAAGTCTCCTACTTCTTACCATCATCCCAATCATAAACCCCATTATCCATATGTAAATACAAGGTTAAAAAGATCAAGTTATTGTACCTTAGTTTCCATGTTTGATGTCGATACTTTAACGTTTAGTTATTCCTTGACTGCAAATATCCTACCAAAGCTAACCTGCATTCAAAAAAAGATAAACAAAGAACTCCTAACATGCATTTGACCTATGAACTAATGGGTTAGAGATTCTATCAAAATATAATCAATATTAAACATTTAAACCTCATATGGCGGGATGGGAAAAGTACTTCTTTTATTAATCTCACAAGAATACCTTACAATAGTGAGATCGACTAGTTCTCCTTGAATTTGGTCTTGGGCTCCTCTTCAACTATGCTCCAACTACTTTCGTATATGCTTCTCTTCACACAATAGTTGCCAAAGGTTGAGGCAAGGAGAATGCAAAATCGGGTAGAGTTTCTTTACCATTATTCTCCTCCACCAAATGGGACCCCTACCCATTCTTTTATAGGCTAGAAAGGGCTGGGTATTTGTTTGAGTGACCAGCTATAGGTGGTCAAAACGGTTTAGCTAATTTACCCAAAAATCAGTGTTCCATCTACAACTTTCTATTTTTCATGTTTTTGTTGGTATAAGCGGGTTATAGTGGGTCAGATAGCATATACACACATGAAGTAATGGAGAAAGGCATGTGTACTTTTAAAAGGGGTGTTTTTAAGAAGATTTGTTCAGTAAAGGCTTGGATAAAATGGAAAATGAGATGGCATGATGCCAGGTAAGCATGTCTAGTGAAAATTAGGGTTATAAAAGATGCCCCCTAATGTGTGAGGTCAAAAGAGAATCTAATGGCCGAAATACATTATCAATATTCACCAATGTACGAAACAAGTGAGCTCAAGGACCAGAGTTCAGGAGGTTCCATCTGCAAAATAACAATTGTCTCACCAAGGCAGGCATACCCATTCTTGGAATGAAATAAAATCATGGCTTCCAATCAAATACACTGCAAATCCATCTCATATAACTATATAAAGTGTATCTGCAAGAAATACACAGTGGATCTACATATTGAAATAAAAAAGATATAAACGCATAGTATCCATATTCAAGAAGCTAATAAGTCCTGATGGCTAGAGATGAGGCCTTCAGAGCTCGAGAAACAACTTCAAAATCTTCACAACTTGGGCAGGAGTGTAATATGAGTGTACAACTTCACTACCCAGAGGTCTTCGACGACTTATCGAGAATAGACTAGAGGATTTTGATGATCAGTCTGAGGGTTTCATGGATTTAGAGCAAAGACTTGATTAGGATTTTGGGATGGTCATGCATGAGGGCAAGAGACAAAATGCAGAGGGGCCAACTCAAGCTTGGTACAAAATTCCCTTGTACAATAGCACGACAAAAGATGAGACTTAGGAAGCATGGTATTTGACATAAGTCTATGATGCAGGAGGCAACGCAGACTCTTCAAATGTTTGGAACAATAACCAAATGAAGGAGGACACAACTCTATGTAGTGAGAATAACTTCCTAAAATCATATTAAATCCCAGGGCTTGACAAACAAATGAAAGGATGTGATTTGTCCAAGGGTGACTCATTGTGCTACCAATAAAAATAAAATACTTTTCCCTTCCTCTTTTTGGGGTATATTTGATTTTTTTTGTCTTTTTCAATAATTTTGGAAATCTTGAAAAAGAATAAAAGAATGCTACGTTACAAAGGAGGATCAAGTGTCGCAAACATACTAGTTCCAAGTGCAAGGAACACATGGATGCTTAGAGCAAAGGGATATATGTAGGAAAAGGACACTCGAGAAAAATCCTCTGTGGGCCAAGGTGTCAAGATGTAGAGGAAAAGTGCTACAGGGATTGCGTATAAGGCAGGCTTCAGATGGTTCAGTTGAGAGCAACATGGAGCCAACATTAGGCCAAATATGAAGGTATGAAAATGCGATTAATAAGACACAATGGTAACTTCCTTCGATGTGATTTTAATGAGCCCAGAGAAGATAATCTCGATAGTTTTTCATTTTTAGAGAGTCTGTAAAAGTGTAAAAGGAGACTCCACTGGGGTACCTTTTTTGAAGGTAGTCTAGTCGGTTTGAAAAAGGGTTAAACTAGCACCGAAAAGACGTCTATTCAAAACCATTTTAATGAGTGTGATAAAGACAAGATCACTCGGCATTGTTTTCATATTTAAGGAGTCAGAAAAAATATTAACTATGGACTCCATCAGGAATATTCTTCTGGACCATTTTAACGAGTGTGAAGGAATAAGGTCACTCGACGATCTTTTCAATTTTAGTGAGTCTGAAAAGAGCTTAACTATGGACTCCGTGGGGGTTCCTTTTTTGTCAATTTAGTCTCTCAGGCCTGAAAAAGGGTTAAAATTATACCTGAGAATACTCTTCTAGAGAACTGAAGCTCCTAGAGTATACCTTTGTTCGTAAAATTGATACAAACCAAAAAAAGGGGTAAACTATCGCCAGATAGACGTGCCTTCAAATTTCAGTTTAGTGAGCGTGAAGGGAAACAAGATCGCTCGACAATATTTTCATGTTTAGAGGGTCTAAAAAGGGCTTAAAAGAAGACCCATTATGTTTTGGAAGTACTGAGGGTGTGGTCAAGTGAGATAATGAATCATGCAAATGAGGCTCATACTCGTAATCAGTCAAAACTTAAAAGGACTCCCCAGCCTATAGTTATTAGTGACAACATGGATGCCAAAATGCAACCACGATCTACCTAGGGCACCCATGTACAAGTAGGCTCTACCACCAAATTACGACACTTCTAGAGAAAAAAGAGGGTTCTATGTCACAATTCGGTGGGATCGATCCTATGGAAAAGCGAATAAGACAACGAGGTGCAATAAGTGGAAGTGGAAACCTATCTTACATGCACAAAGTTGAAAAAATGTATTTTCACCAAAAGACCTTTAAAAAGACCCAAATCTCCAAAAAACAATTCCCAATACCCAAATCAACATTCCATAAGAAACTCTTGAACCATACTAAATGATTTTTAGTCTAGAAAAAATGACAAAAAGGTCAAAAAATGACAAAAAGGGGTCAAAATGTCTATAAATAGAAGCTGGTAGCTCATTATCACCATTGCGAATTGAGAAATTGATTAAAATCCAAAAACACCCCTTTGTTAAAAAAATTGATTACGGGAGCTTCAGTGGACGAAACGAACTTCCGCTTGGACCAAGTAAGTACATACTAACCCCTCTTGCTATTCAATTCTTCCTTTATGCATTTAATTTGGTTTTTAGGAGAGGCATAGACCTTTAAAAAGTTCGGCCCTATGTATACGTGGGCTCTCCTATGACAGCCCGCGTGTGCACATGTGCAAGAGAAAAACTACACACGTGCACACACGGCTATGTACACTGCAACCCACATGTACCCTCCTTTTTGTGGAAAAAATAATCAAGAAAGAAAGAGCTAATCCCTCATGAACCTATGAATTGAAGTATGTATGTTCATTGGAGGGAAAGGGAGCATTAGGACATTGATAATTTGGTTGGAGAGGATCCTGATGCTATCCCTGCATTGGCGCAATGTGGTTTTCTGAAATTCTTCCAGTGTCCATTTATGTGGGCACCACCTAGGTTTTTGAATGCCTTGGTATATTACTGGCACCTGGATGCAGAGGAATTCATGCTTGAGGGACAGTCATTCACTCCAATGACTAAATATATCTACTTTCTGACTGACCTCTCAAGGAGAGGGGAAACAATCAAATTTATCACATTTCCCTATGGGCCTCACAACATAGAGGAGTTTATTGGACTCCATTGTGAGGCTGGTACCGACAAAGTTGGCACACAGGTGATGATAAGAAATATTTCTAACCTAGCACTGAAAGCGATAGTTCTACTCATTGGGAAGATTATTGGATCCACATCTTTACATCAGGCTTCCTGAGCACACATGAATTGTGTGGCTTAGTGCTTAAATGAACAATTTTTTTACTGGAGCACCACCTTGTTGATATGTATGAAAAATAAGTTGACAGACTGTCGAATGCGAGTGCACAGGAACTTTGTGTTTGGGACTATTATTTGTGATTTCTTCTTCTTAGGGAGTACCTGGTCTTCTTCCTAGAGAGACGATACAAGGGCATGATGCCTCTCTCCCAATGTTCTGTAGGTGGGCGACATTGTTTCCATGACAGGGGGGAGGGAGGAATATTGAGGTTTTCGACAACAAATTCTTTGCTTGGTGGGCATGATAGATTCCGACGATAGAGGAATACCCCTATGATGGGATTGATTTCTCCAAGAACCATGCCATGGGAATACCTCCTTGAGTAGAGCAAGGAGAGTTAGGTATGCTTGTTTTTGTTTTTTCAAAGTTATTTAATTTATATATATATATATATATATATATCATTTTTTTTTTTGTGTGTGTGTACCAGAGTATCTGATCAGTATGTATTTGTTACGTGCAGATGTGGGACCAATGCATCCAACATATTTCGTGAGGATCCGATAGCGTTCTTGACCAGACGTAGGACCATCAGCAGTAGGTGGGCCTCCATCCGGAGAGGATGATAGAGTTTTGAGACAAGTGGAGAGAAACCTTACCAGGCTCACTCGCACAGTCCCAATGGTAGAGATTGAGGACTTTCCACCGTCGATGCAACCTCATGTTTTTGGGGTGACCTGGACTTGGGTCCATCTTTTTCGATTCTTGGCTAACATCATTTTTCATTATGGTAGGGCCAATAGGCCCCGCCCTTAGCTTAGACTAGAATTCTTATGTGTCAAGGGAACCTTTTGTATATGTTTGAGGGCATAAGCCACATGACTCTTTACTGGACACATATCTTTTAAGGCACTTGCGCCCACTTATGTACTCTAACACTTTGTGATATATATATGCGTATTTACATTTTTTTTTGTTTTATGGATCACATTTATATACAAATGTTTTTACATGTGTGTGTGTGTGTTTCTTACATGTGTGAAAGATTCCAATCTAAAGTTTGATTAGCTAGAGTATCTGTAACTTGATTCAATCTCTTAGGAACATGGATATACGTAATGTAATCAAAGATTAGTTCTAAGAGACGTACTCTAAGGAACCATCGGTATAGAGTAGGATCATAAACATAGTAAACCCCATTTAACTGAGACACAACCAACTGAGTGTCTATATAGACCCAAGGATGAGAGATACCAAGTGACAAAGTGTCATGAAGCAACTCAATAACTGTTTTGTATTCAACGACATTGTTTGTGGTTTCACCTAAATAGATACCTCCTGAGGATAGTAACTAGCCCTGAGGTGTGAAAATCACCCAAGCTGTGGAAGCAAGCCTCCGAGTGTGTTGGATAGCACCATCCGCGAACCCAACGAACACCTCTGATTCACTTGACATCTGCCACAGTGAAAAAGATAACATCAAAAATGACACATCCATAAAACTAAAAGTAATAGTACAAAGACTATACATATGTTACAAAAAGTCACCCAAGGTGACCCACCTATGAGTAATACTTCTTGAGGTAGAGCCCATTTCTATGCTCCACCGACACATTTCCCTCAAAGTCCACTAGACGATAAGTGCCCTTTTTGAGAACCTCTTTCACGATGAAAGGTCCAAAACACATAGGTTTGAACTTGCCTGCCCCCAGAAGGTCCTTATCTTGGTTGTAGACCAGGACAAGGTCGTCTTCAGAGAAAATATGAGGACGAACATACTTATCATATTGAAACTTGAATTTTTGTTTGTGATATTCATTAGTTAAGGCCGCATCACAACACTGCTCATCGAGCGACTTGAGATATAATAAACTCTCTTCAAGCAGTGAAATGTCTGGAAATAACTGTACTGTCAACTTTAGGGATGGAATATGGAACTCTATGGGTAAGGCTGCTTCTAGCCTGTAAATGAGTTGAAAAGGTGAGAAACTAGTTATAATCTTAAGAGATGTTCGGTAAGCCCATAATGTCGAGTATAACATCAAATGCCAATTTGACTTGGCCGAATTGATCGTTCATTGTAGAATGGTCTCAAGAGATTTATTTACAACTTATACCTGATCATTCTCTTGTGGGTAGTAGGGTGATGAATTTTCTTGCCTCAAGCCAAGATTTGACATTAACTCATTCATCATTTTGTTCTGAAAGTGACTGCCATGGTCAGTGACAATCTCTCTCAGGACGTCGAACTGTGCTATTATCTGGTTGTATAAAAAGAGAGTTTCGGTCTCCCTGTCATCCTTGAATGTTGACATAGCTTCGACCCACTTGGTGTAGTCTATTGCTACAATGATATAACAGTCCCCCCTTGCTGAAGGGGGGTTGCATGTAGTGTAATCAATCCCCCACTTAGTTAAGGGACTAATGGTCATAATGGGAAACATGGGAGTGGGGTGTTCCCTCATCTTCAGAGAGAATATCTAACACGGGTGGCACTTCTTGATCGATTCAACACAATCTTTGATTAATGTCGACCAGAAGTAACTAGCTCGTAGAATTTTTTGGGTTGTTTCCAACCTAGGAAAATGACCACCACATGCTCCAGTGTGGCAATCGTTAAGCATTATTTCCTCTTCTTCATGAGTGAGACATCAGTGAAGGATGCATTCTACACCTCAATGATACAAAGTGTCCTCGAGTATGAGATAATTCTTGGCCTGATGGCGTATACGGTGATGCTCATCACGATAAGCAGAGGCGAGACACTTCAAAGTATGGAGATAGACAAGAACATATCCATACTATGGGTCAGAAGACATGATGAAAAACATGTCTCTTTTTATAGGCGACTCGTCTGGTATAACATCACCTAATTCGACCGGAATTTCTGATATGAGTTCCATGAAGACCAATGACTTTTTGGATTTTTCCAAAAAGAAATCCAAGTCGAACTCTTGGAGGATAACTATTGATATACTTATTTTTCCGCCAATGATGTGTCATGTCAATACATATTGAAATGGATTTACAATGGCAATGACTATAGTCTTGCGAAACAAGATGTAATGACAGAACCATTGGACAACATGAACTACTGACAATGCAAGTTTTTTAATGTGAGAATAATTGAGTTTTGGTCCAACTAGGCCTTGGCTCAGGTAATAAATCACATATTCTAAGAGAAAATCATCCTCTTAAACTAAGACCATACCGATGGTCGACTCCATCGTGGCCAAGTATAATAAGAAATATTTTTTATAATTGGGTGGTCGAAGAAGATGGATTGATGTGAGGGCGCGTTTCCTCATAAGACCATGCAAACACATTGCAAAATTATTTAAATAAATCTGTGTAGATTTGAAACTCCTTGGGGGAGAAATCTGCTCTGACGAAGATGTTCTCCACGATGCCAGGTTTTTGGAGATGTCGATTGGTATCGTTTCAACTATATTTTCCATATTTCCTTCAATGTAAACAACGTGCATTTCCAAAGGATTGATAGGAAAATTTTTATCCCCATTCATGGTTAGAGTGAATTCACCTACTTCAATTCGTCTTAACTCTGGGAGGAAGTAAGATCTATGATGAAGATTATCCCAGGGTCTGTCCGAACTAGTCATTACCTCAATAATCGCCTCATTTGAGGGAAATACTAAGTCCAAAGAATCTGTATCAGCAAGGGAATCTTGAGCCCAAATAGGCTCGAGCACCAAATCTAACTCTGGTAAGAGAGTCGGTCGGGGTCAATGGAAGATTGTTGAATAATCGAGTATGCAACTTCTGTCATGGATAGAGGCATGTCCATGCCATGGTGCTCTGTCCCTTCCATAGTGGATGATGGGGAAGGAAGATTCCATGGTTCATTAAAGTACATCATGTGAAATGACAAGATTCCAAATATTTTGGCCCGAGGCTAGTTGGGGAAAACCGTCATGTAATGGACATTGTTAGTCGGAGGCGGGTAATCGAAAGTACCCATCAAAGGTGGGCATAAACCAACCCCTATGTTGACAATTTCGGGCTGAGGGTTGTCAATCATTAGGACCGTGGAGACCCTTCATGAAGGGTCAGGATGAGAGAAGGATAATTGATCAATGGTCATGATTTGACCCTAGTGTGGAAACAACAAGACCCAAAAAACTATCGTGACCATTTCTTGCATAGAATAGGTCCAATTCCTTCCTAACAAGAGATTGTAGTTGAGAGACACATTGACCACTTTGACTTCGATGCACACGGTTTTCATCCCTAACTGCATGGGGAAAGAGGGGATTATCCCATGTTGCTGGATAGAATGACCGTCAAAAGTTGTAAGAAGAGTAGGTGACAGAGAAAAAATGGGTTGGTCGATGGCCTTCCAACATGCCAAAGACATCACACATGTCAAGGCACCCTCATCAACCACTTTGTGAAAAATGTTTCGAGTAAAAGTTTTCATGGTGTAAGCCATTACTATCGGAAATGTGACATGGTAAGGAAGACAAGGTTGTAAGTCGGTTGTATCAAGCATGATCATTCCCAGATTACAAGTCTCAGCAAATCTTAAGGAAACAAACAAAGCCTTTCTCTGGGAAGGGAAACTCTAGATGACTTCCAAAGAAGACATTGCACAAGGGGTTTGTGACAAATCCTCCACCACAGAGTAGTTCTGGGCGGCCCTTGCCTTCAAATTGTGAGAAGGTTTCTTGAACACACCCTTTGGGATAAGTGTCATTGTTTCACCCAATGTATTCTTAATCTGGAGAGGAAGAGGTGGGTTTTTGGATTCTTTTCTCTTCTGAGAGGTTCTTGGCATTTCGTAGTCACGTGTCCTAGTTTCTAAGTCAACGCTACCTTTCATCATGTATACATTTGCGAACGAAGGATTACTCGAAGATGGGGAGGGTCCCTGACTGCCCCCTTCGGTGCTCGAAGAGGCTTGGGTTAGATTTTTCCCATGTGGAAATGGGATCGTTAACACAACAGGTTGTTGTTGTGCCAATAACTTCTGGGCCTCTGCAAGTTGAGGGCACAAGTGTGTCGGGTGGTCTCCTTGTGTTAAGAACCAAATATCAATATAGCATAGAAAATTCTTAGAAAAAGTACTCAACGCCTTGAAAAAGAGAGAATTTCAGATAATAAGCCTCTTCGAGGGGGCAACCTCCTTTTACCCCACTTAAATGTTCAAGTACAAGATGATTCAAAATGAAAATGTGTCCTTTCTATATATAGGAGACTAGGAGGTATAATTACAAGTAATGGCCTAAATCCGACATAAATAAAATAACATTACTAATCTAATATGCCCCAATTAAGGGGTAATGAGCCAATATTAGGGCTTAACATGCCCCTCCCCTTGAGACAAGTGTTGTCCGCAATGCTTGAGTAACTTTGGATGCTTCTGTATAAAAGACTCATTTTCCCAAGTGGAATCTTCAGCCGATAGTTTCCTCCATTTAATGAGATACTCTGAAATGGATCTATTCCTCAGTTGGCGAATTCTTGTGTCATTGATGGCTTCAGGCTCCAATATGATTTTTCCTTCCTCGTCAAGTTCTAGCAATATAGTTTGAACTAGGATCTTGTCACCTATAACCTTCTTCAAGCATGAAACATGGAAAATTGGGTGTACTCGTGAAAATGCAGGAAGATCCAATTTGTATGACATAGTACCAATCTTTTGCAACACCTTATAAGGTCCATAGTACTTTGGTGATAATTTATTATCCTTCTTGGCTTGCTTGAGGGACATCAGTTTGTATGGTTGTAGTCTTAAAAATACCCAATCCCCT
>ML779076.1:216885-241434 GCA_009831015.1 Picea engelmannii | reverse complement strand
TCCTCATCATGAATTTCATGGGATGCATTTTCACTTTTAGGTGTCTTCTCTGTTACAAAATTTTTCAATACTTCCATGATCTCCCCTTTTAAACCATCTATCTTAGTATCCAACTTAGCTTCCATTGAATCCATCTTAGTATCAAACTTAGCTTCCATTGAATCCATCTTAGATTCCATTGAATCCATCTTACTTTATAGTTCATTTATGTCCCTACGCATTTCTTCAACTTCATCAAGAGTCCAAGTAGGATTTTCGGGAGGCTTATTTGGTGTAGAAGTTCCCTTTTTGGGTGGCATGTTGGCCAAGTATCACTTTTGAACCTTGATTTTGAGGTGGTTCTGCTAGACAATATTTCTTCTATTGTATCTCCCAAGTGTCAACCCTTCTAGGTATGAAACTTTCTCTTATGTATTTATCTGATATTTCTTCTCTGCAATGCCACAGGTCTGATCAAAATTGGATGTGCCAAGTGGAATTTATGGTAACTTCCCCACAACTTGTTGATTTTTGGCCTTTCCAGGAGATCTCACTTGTATGGTGTGCCCCGCACAAAATAATTGATATACACTTCTGAAACTCGCACCCATAATACTATAGACTGTCCAAGATCCAATGCAACCAGTCCCACATAATTTGGATATTCTAGAAAGAAGTTATGATTGTTTTACCTGGAACACCTTCTTGAGACTAGTCAATAGGACTAGTCAGATACCCTATCTTACACAGGGTGTATCTACAAATTTAAGATGACCCATAATATGAAATTTTTACCAAATATACCTTACTAATTTATGTAAATATCCTCCAGAGATCAGGGTCTAAAATGTTACAGAAAATTGTTTATAGAGAAAATTCCGCAATGACTTATTTCAGGACAATTCCATAACCCTATCTTGTACAGGTTGTATCTCAGAAAGTATAAGGCCTCAGGAGCCAAATTTTGAACCCAACGTACCTTGATCTGTCTACTAAATATCCTCCAACCCGTTCCTTCTGAAACATTGTAGAAAAATAGTTATAGCGAAAATTCCAAGGTGTCTCAGATGTAGTAGTGAAACCCCAAGACCTTGAGCTCTAATACCATATGTTAAGAACCAAATATCAATATAGCATAGAAAATCCTCAGAAAAAGTACTCAACGCCTTGAAAAGGAGAGAATTTCATATAATAAGCCTCTTCGAGGGGGAAACCTCCTTTTACCCCACTTAAATGTTCAAATACAAGATGATTCAAAATGAAAATGTCTCCTTGGTATATATAGGAGACTAGGAGGTATAATTACAACTAATGGCCTAAAGCCGACATAAATAAAATAAAATTACTAATACAATATGCCCCAATTAAGGGGTAATGAGACAATATTAGGTCTTAACACCTTGCAAAGATTACAAGGATACTCCGACTTCTTCTTTTCATTGTCTCCCCCGCTAGCATTATCGGTGGGTTTCTTATTCCCCTTACCCTTCTTTCATTGTTTCTTCTTTCTCTCAGGCTATTGGGTGGCCTTTGGGTTTGTCGTTTGCACATTGTGTACATCCAAATTTTGGGTAGGGGGAACAACTGAACCGGTTTTCTGGTTGTTCGTTGTCTATTGTATCGACAATTGTTGCAATTGATGTGACAATGGATCAACGAGCTTCATTTGTGTTGAACTAATAATGCCATCGACATGTGGTCCAGACCTCTGTCTGGTCTTGTCAAGTATTGAACTTGGTGCATCTGCCAATATTTCATAAAGTAAACTAGATTAAGAGTAAATAAGCTCTAGCTATTGAGCTCTCATTATCGCATATTCCTTGGAAAACACCTCAGACATTGAGACATATTTAGACAACTGGGGTACCAAAGACTTAAGGAACCACTCAAGCAAAACTGTTGATGGGAATGGTACTTTTATTAAACTCTTTCGACGTCTCTATTCTTGAATGTGATTTGAGATATGGTTCGCTTTTGTCTATTTGAAGTTGGCCAATAATTAAGTGCTACTATCGTATCTCACAGGTAATTGGAAATGGTTTAAGAAGTCCATTTCCAATTCTCTGAAGGAAGAGTATTGTCAAAAGTCAAGCTTGATGTACCATTTCACATCACTCCCTATGAGAGTGCATTGAAACAATCGCAACTGGATGGAGTTGTATCGCAAAGAGTTATATGAGCACCATAAGTGGAAGGTAGTCACATGATCACTAGAATATTCATTAGGCTTGGATTTGAACTTTGGGGTGTCCGAAGGAAACTTGATTGGCATAGGAGGCCAAATCGGATCATGACATATGGGGTCATTTAATAACCTTGTCAAGTTGGGCAAGTGTAGATTTTCTAGAAATGGTAGCTTAGGTTGTGGATTGTAACAAGGGAAAAAGGAGCTTGGAGTTTGACTGGCACTAGGTTGCCAGGAAAATCTAGGTTGTTGGCAAGGGATTTGGTAATAAACATGGTCGTGACCAATGTACAGATTCTATGCTTGTTGAGACATCATCGGTTGATTCCCAAAATAGGACATAAAGGGTTGGGCTTGCATCACATTCCAAGGATTTTGGGAAGGGTTTCCCCCTACCGATCCGATGGGCATAGTTGTTGAGCCTTGATTGGGGTTCCATAAGGTATGGAAGAGTTTTCCCTCGATCGACATCCCTGAAAAGGGAACTGGTCCCTACCATGGATTCAAAGGTCCTTATGAGGATGGAATTCCTAAGTTTACCCCATGTGCAGGAATGGTACCATGTACAAGATGTGGTTGTCCATAACCGAGGTTTTCCCCGACCGAGACAGTAGCTAACGAGAAAACATTGTGACCAAATCCACTAAATAAAGAGAATGGTGTCAAGCCAATCGACATGTTATAAGAAGAGAGAGCTTGACTACCTTCTCCAAACAAGTTTATGTTTGGCCCAGCGAAGTGTTGATGATCATCGTCAAGCGAAGGGGATGAAGGAGGTATATGACCCCCTCCATAAGGGAAAGCGGTATAAGGAGCTGACATGCCCCCCATATTTCCTTGCAGAGGAGTGTCGAAACTCCCTACCCCTAGAACTAAATTATGTAGAGTGGGGGAGGAAAGTACAGTACTTGTGTCAAAGCCAGGCATCATGTATGGAAACAGAGGGCCTGTCACACTCTGGGTAAATGGAGCAGTGATCGCCGCCATAGACAACATCGGACCACTACCCAAGGTAGAAGCAATCGAGACCATAGTGGTCCAAACTGATGACGGTTGGTTAGGAGGTGGAACACCCCCTATACTGATAGTCATGGAGGGAATTTGAGTATTCCCTGAAGAAGTAGCAGTGTTTGGTTCCATTGTTGCTTGCAATAGTACCTAACGCTCGTAAGGTTGAACCTGTATGACGATGGGTGCCGATAGATTAGTGATGGGAAGTTTGTGTGGATGAAGAGCTTCTGCTCCGAGGTTAGAAATGAGTGTTTCCTCTATAATCAATTGTTCTTCTCTCGAATATGGGTTGGGCACAGTTTCATGTAACCCGCTCATCTCAAAAGACCCTTGTTGGTCTAGTTTTCGTCTTAGCGGTGGCGGGGTGGGTTAAAGGTCAACTAATGATAGGCCCAAAATCCTTTGCGATCGACAGAACTCCTGATCCTCCACTATGTGAGAATATAAAAGACACACTAGGGAAATCTATAATCGTTTGAAAACCATCACGCATTAGAAAAAGTACCTATGAGATAAAACAAGCAGTCATTAGCTAGTTGGAAGAACAGTTACAACAACCAACACTAGAGAAACTTACCAGTGAAAGTGAAACTCGAATACGGAAGCACCCTCTGGGTATACTCTGCAAATCGTGGCTCGATGTATGTCCTAGGTATCACGGTATACCCCTAAAATCACCTGTGTGAGTCACTAGAATGATAGCAACTAGGTTTCCAATGCACAAACAATCACCAGGAGGGTATAGTCGACATTCGGGTGGACTGCAATGAGCAGGGTATCAAGACTGAAACATATCAAGGGTATTGAAAGCAAGTGTTCTGGAAGATGACTGAGGACCTTGAATGGATTCGAGACCCACGAAGCTCCGTGGAAAATGAGATCAATGGAATCCCAAGATAATCCCTCTATATGTGTTCCCTAATACACTTGGTCCGACTTTGGAGGGGTTATCTCCACTACCTTTCTGCATGTGACCTCATGTTTAGCCCCTGTGTTAGAGGGGGGTCCCAGATAACTTTCATGATACTGGAATTTTGACACTCCCTAGCATAGACTCTTATGTTTGTTTTAGTAGCCTTGAAGAGTTTCCTCTCCAATCCTAAATCAAGGCTCTAGCCTAGACTAGTTGATGGACCTTACAAACATAAAGTCTAGTTGATTTTAATTAATCGTTAATTTTAGTGGTTGTATTAAGTCAAAGGGATTGAAAATGACACCAATGATGTTTTTTAGAGACAAAAGAGAAGAGCATATACTGAAACTAAAAAACAAATTACTTCTTCACAAATTCAAATTTGCACATTGAAACTCTTTAACCAACTTTTCAAACTTTTTTTTTCTAATATCTTTTAACATAAAACTTAAAACAAGATTTCACTCGACTACGAGCTACTTATTTTCCTAATTCAACATCCAAGAACTTACGAAAAAAATCGTTTTCCTGAAGATTAATGCAATCAACCAACTACTTAACCAAACCGTAAAATAAAAGATTGTTTTTTTATTGTTTAATGCTTAAGCAGAAAAAAAAAGGAAAAATTACGACAAGTAAAGGCCAAGAAATGACCTCTGGCCTAAGCGCGGATCACAAAGATTTACTGATAATAACACATAAGCAGATTGAAGCAAACTCTCAAACTTGTCTAAAAACCCTATTACAGAAAAACAGAGGAAAAAATTTTAATGAAAAAGAAATCTATGCTGTAATCAAACCTAAGCTACAAAATGCTATGAAAGAGACCCAGACTAGATCAAGAAAACTCCCAAGAGGTTTGACCCCTGACAGGAAAGAGGATGGCTGCCTCTTCTAAAAAAAGCAATTTCTCAACAGGTATGCTACTGAAAGTTCAACAACCCTCATATGTACGTGGGTTGTGCAAGTTTAGGGCACGTATACATGCGTGCATGCCTACTACAAGCTGCATGTACCTCTGCAACTCCACAAAAAATGGAAAAGAAAGCAATCAAGAACTGGTAGGGAGTACTGGTATTGAGAACTAAAATCTCTTGAAGACACAAAAACTCATTACAAATCTAAAACAAAGATAATATGAGGTTTTACCTAGGCTACAGACTACAACAATAGAGACCAAAACTAGATCCAGAAAACCCCTAAGAAGGATCACTTCTGACAAGGAATAGGATGAATGCCTCTCTTTAAAACAAAATAAAAAAATCTGGACTCAGACACGCTATTGATCCTTTAGTAGCCAACGTATGTACACGGGTTGTGTGAAGTCAAGGCTCTTGTATACACATGCAGGCCTTCTATAGGCCACATTTGCCTCTGTAGCTACCCAAAAAAAAAAAAATAGTCAAGCAAAGAAAGAAGGGAGTACTGGTATGGAAGACCAGAATCCGTACTAGCTCAGACTCTTGCAGAAACTCATAAAAAAGGTAATAAAACCAATTTAAAACACCCAAAAAGTATCCCCCAAAACCCTAGAGATTTCCCTAGTATGGTCACCAATTCTGTTGTGGGTGGGAAATCCCCCTATGGACTAGCATTAAGGGTTCTGTAATGCATGCATAAATGACCTAAAGTCTCCTACTTCTTACAATCATGCCAATCATAAAACCCATTATCCATATGTAAATACAAGGTTAAAAAGATCAAGTTATTGTACCTTAGTTTCTGTGTTTGATGTTGATCCTTTATTGTGTGGTTATTCCTTGACTGAAAATCTCTTCCCAAAGCTGACCTACATTCACAAACAAACAAACAAAGAACTCTAAACATACATTTGATCTATGAACTAATGGGTTAGAGATTCTATCAAAATATAATCAATATTAAACATTAAAACCTCATATGGCAGGATGGGAAAAGTACTTCTTTTATTAATCTCACAAGAATACCTTACAATAGTGAGATCAACCATTGCTCCTCGAATTTGGTCCTGGGCTCCTCTTCAACTGTGTTCCAACTGATTTTGTATACACTTCTCTTCACACAATAGTTGCAAAAGGTTGAGGCAAGGGGAATGTGAAATAGGGTAGAGTTTCTTTACCATTCTTTTCCTCCACCAAATGGGACCCCTACCCCTTATTTTATAGGCTAGAAAGGGCTAGGTATTTGGTTGAGTGACCGACTATAGGAGGTCAAAATAGTTTAGGTAATTTACCCAAAAATTAGTGTTTCATTTGCAACTTTATATTTTTCTTGTTTTTGTTGGTATACGTGGGCTGTAGTGGGTCAACTAGCATATACACATGTGTAGTAGTGGATAAGGGTGCATGTGCCTTTAAAAAGAGTATTTTTAAGAAGAGTTGTTCAGTAGTAGCTTGGAAAATATGGAAAATGAGATGGCCTAATGCCAGGTAAGCATGTATGGTAAAAATTAGGGTTATAACAGTTAATGAATGACTCCAACCTGTGCAAGATAAGGCATGTCAATTATTCACAGAGGTTGAAAGCTAAGGAGAAGAGCTAGAACAGGTTTTCATTGCAGCAGAACAATGCCTAGAAGGGCCCGCAAATGACACAGTGATCTAGGAATTCACCGAGCAAGAGGTTGTAGCATAGCAGTAGGTAGAAGAATTTTGAGCCAAGATCAAGGCCTTCGAAGCAGAACTGGTCAGATCAAAGTGACTCGGGACGAGTCACGGGTGAGTGTTCAGGGTCTGTTGGCCCTTGACCAAGTTTTGGGAGATTCTTGGTCATATTGACCTATGTGAGCTATTTTGGGACTTCGACAACCTGTCGAAGGAGGAGCGCAAGACAAAGAAGAGATCACGGGATCTCAGCCCACTTTTGGGTCCTTTCTGGGTTTTTGGGAATATGTAATGGGAATGGGATGTCGACCCATGGGTTTACCCATGTTTAGGCCTATTTTGTATGTATAAATAGAAGGATAGGCAATGTAAGAAGAAGTGGAATAGTGCATCTATGTGATGTGAATGTATGCTAAGTGCAAGTAGAGTTTGTAAGTGCTTTGTGCATGACTGTAAGAGACTTGCAGAGATAAGTGCAGGTCCTTATAGAAGATTGTGGAGGGATTAGTGTTGTAACGCAAGGAAGAAGGATCTAGCGAGCTGCGCAGATATTTTGTCATGTGCGGAGTAAGGGTTTTGATGGCTTTTTTCTTGTAACCGATTGATTGAAGACACTAAAGAAGAAGATTTGGTGGACATAGCCCCAGGGTGGGGGTGAACCATGTAAATGCTATGTTGTCTTGCTTTGTTCTTTTCTTAATGTGTTTATGTCTTCTTTTTGTAAGTTCTTTAATATGATTAGATAGATCTACTTATGTTTAGTGCTAATGGTATGTGAGAATATTAGATATGATCCATATGAATGTGCTTAGTGATTGATCTACTAGATCTGACCTATCTATTGATTGTAAGTTCTTAAGTACATTATAATAGTGTGAATGCTATGAAGCCCTGTTTTATTAGTGAAGTGATTAATGATTATATATTGAGGAACTAATGGTGCAAAGTGCTTTACTAAGTAGTACAATCATAGATCTGTGTCCCAGCTAAGGTTGCAGACACCTAAGTCTTGAAACCACCCCTGTCTCTACCTTGGGTGAGACTTCATCTGCTTCACAGGTGTTTTCAAAAGGGCTGGTAGTTAGGGCTTTATTGGTGCGTTGTTGTAGCATTGAACCCTGGGTCTTCCCCTGTACCAACACCCAATATTAACTACCATTTGTTAATTTTCCAAACAATATTTGACATAATCACCTGGGCATTAAATCTCATAATCGGGCCCCAATCCATTCACATGCAGGTATTCTTCCAATATAATAAACATAAGTATTGGTTTGAAATAACATTCAACCAATAACATGCAACTATGAGCCAAAAATTGATTCATACATTTAACATGTACAAACGTTTTCTAAAATTTACCCAACGAGAGACAAAGCCAAATCCTACCCAATCGACCAAGAAAACACACAATGTTCTTAAATACCCTTGACTATATTTGCAACAATATCAAGATCGTTATTAAGGTTTAAGAACAACACACGGAGAATAATAATAGATGGCTCAATTAAAGGAATAAGTCCTTGAAGAAACATACAAATTGTGCCCTTTTCAAATTCACCACATACATATAACCTTCAACAATATTCTTGACAGAGAGGGTCATCAAATGACAATCAACCACCTTCAATGGAGAATGGGAGGAAAGAAAATCTTAAAATCACTGTAAAAAGAATTCCCAAGCACAACCTGTGGCCAACCAAAGAATATATAAAGCTTCCATTAAATCTCTAGGTGATACTAAACCCGACTGTGCAATGCTTCCAACAAACAATGATAATGAGGGAAACACCATGATAAATAACAACTTAGGGCTCGACCAAGACATGGCAAGAAACACTCCAACTCTTAACAATTCACATTGAAACATAAAGAATAGAAACATATTAACCACAGAGATGAAAAAGAGTGGAAAAACTTAACACCAATACTAGTTGCAAAACCCATGCACAAAAAGCTTGCTAAATTATAATCATAAATTCCACAGAGAACCGGACCAAAAACCCCAAGCTGACTGAACATGTATTTTTTTTATTTAACCAATAAACCCATGTATAGACTACACACAACAAGGAATAACCATTCTTATTTATTTAAAATTCCAATAGTCTAAAATATTCACAAGAATAACCCACAGACGCAACACCGATACACAGTCCAAAAACTTAAGAAAAACACAGACCTCAAGCAATTCTAAGCCAAAAATTGATTCATAATGCAAAGTAACCATCATGGATGGAAAAATAAGGAACTATACCTGGAAAATCCTGCTCGAGGGAGAGACTTAGAATGTATCCTCCTTCATAATAAAAAATCATGGAATATCAACAACCACGAGAGTCAAAAAACCAAATGCAATTATGGCTAGGGTGACAAGCCTCGAGGGTTGTTTGAGTGGCGTGCACTAAATGCACGTCTCTACCTTCCCCAACCTCACTCAATTCAATGTACAAGCCATCCAACTCACCATAACACTAACCATTAAATCAACCATATAATCCATAGCTATATTCCATTGCATAGTGCACCACCCAAAGTAATGCCAAAACCTTTTTTTTTTTAAACAACAATGCGCCATACATTACCCTATGTGCTTCAACATCTAACATATAACAAAGCACATAATTATAGCAGTAAGGGTTATGAAACCTCCCTTTGTCACAATAGCACATAACATTTGGGCTTGTGTATAGTCCTTTTGTTTAGAAGAGTTCCCATACCATCCCCTTGTATAAAATCATATGTAAAACAATTAATCCATGTTTAATTGCAACATCCAAAACAAAACCTGTAATAATCCTTTTATCCATAGGATAACCATAATTTGTGATTGACCATCATAACCATCTAGTCATGCAACAACCAACCAACCATCTTATTTAGTCATAATGATTAAAACCATCACTTGAATCATCTGTTAAGTTCCTAAATAGATCTGAAGATAAATATCAAAATAAACCCACAATATCAACAAGAATAATTCAATCCATTCACCAAAATAGTAAACACAAGAAATAGTCAAAACGCTTGAGGTAGGGTAACACCATATATTATTCCTTAAGGAAGGAATTCACTCCTCAAGCAATGCTTGATACATTCACAATATTCTTCACTATGTTGCATTACATTTCTTACACTTCTTTATATAGCTCTGTCTATCTCCTAGGAACCTTATAGAGAGCCTTCTCACATTTATTAAATCTAACTACCATAGTGGGACTTTAGTAATATAGTGGACCTATTCCACCTTAAATTGAATGACCACATTCACATATATTAAATGAATTCCACTAATAATACATAACCACATTCCCATTGGGTGCCTCCCTAGATACCCCATATTACCTCCCTAGGTATACTACATTCCATTCCCCTTCACATGTTTATTCCTCGAAACATGAGAAGAAACCATACAATATGACTAGCTGAGAAATGTAGCCAACTGGTACCAAGTACGACCATCCATCCATCCCAATGGAAGTCGAACATGATGTCCATCTGCTACCTTTCCACCCTGAGCTTTCTCTACATCATGTGAGGGTTGCCATGGGATTATTTTTGTAGCCCAAGCTCTTCTCATAGTGTTGGTAGTCCTCCATGCACATGTTGATCAGTTTCCTTTCTTGTGCCTTGTTGGTGCATAAATGTGTCGATGCACACACCTTTTCCTTGATGTATGTTGTGTCTCTATATGATATGGATGGAGATATACAACAACTGTAGGAATCTGTTCTTTTTTCTTCAAATCTGCAACACTTTGTGCCTTTGATTCAAGGACCTCCTTATCTTCCTAATTTTGTCCTTCATGTAGTTTTGCTTCATCTCTTTCTGTAGACTATGCCTCTAATTCAACTTCAGAATCTACAATAACTTATTTTCTAGCTTCCATGGGCCCATTTGTTATAACCCTAATTTGCACCAAACATGCATACCTAGTAGCAGGCCATCTTACTTACTATTTTTTCCAAGCCAATACTGAATAACTCTTCTTAAAAACCAAATTTTTGAAGATGTACATGCCATGCACCACTCATACCTCTATATGTATTGTAGATGCACCATTACTGCCCACGTACGTATGCTAGTTGCACCATTACAACCTGCGTATACCCATAAAAATTGCAAAAAATAAAAAGTTGCAAGGGAATACAGGCTTTTGGGTAGTTTCCTAACCAATTGACCACCCATAGCCCATCACCCAACTGAATAAATATATTTTTGTCATATAAAATAAGGTGTTTGGGTCCCATTTCAAGGATAAGCATGAAAGCAATGAAACTCTGCCCATTTCCTAATTCCCCCTTGCCCCAAGAATTTACAGCCACATTGTGCGTTTTGAGCTAGAATTTCCTATTCTTGCCCTTTTTCCTCATCCATAAGCCTATGCCCATTCTATAGAGAGAAGTGTGAGAGAAGAAGGATACGTGCAAGTAGATGGATCTTGGTGAAGAGGATCTCAGGAACGAGTTCGAGGAGCAGTTGTCGATCTCGTTTTGTAAGTGACTTATGAGATTAATATAAAAAAGTACTTTTGTCGTCCCGCCATATGATGTGTTTAATATGAATGATTGATTTACATTTTGTTATGACATCTAACCCATTATTTCATATATAGAATGCATGTTCGTAGTTTCTTGTTTGTCTTTTGGTGAATGCAGGTCAGCCTTGGTGTTGTGAGTGGGAAATCCCTCTACGGACTAGCACTTAGGGTTTATTATGCATGCAGAAAAGACCTAAAGAATCCTACTTTCTACCGTCATCCCAGACCTAATCCCCATTATTCTTAAGAAAATATGTAGTTAAGAAGATCAAGTGAGCATACCTTATTTCGTGCATTTGATATTGATCCTTCTTCATGCCTGATCACTCTTTGACTGCGCTCTCCTCCCAAGGGTGACCTGCATTCACACAAGACAAACAAAGAACAATGTATGCATTTGATCTACATATTAATGGGTTAGAGATTCAATCAATATGTATACAATAAACTATGAACACCTCATATGGTGGGACATGAAAAGTATTTCTTTATTATTAACTTCAACAAATCAACTTACAATGATGAAGCCAGCCACTGCACCACAAACCTGGTCTTGGGATCCTCTCCGAATGTCCTCCAACTTCTTTTCTCTATATTTCTCTTTGCACAAGGATGGTTAAAGGGTTGGGACAAAGGGAATGCACAATCGGGTATAGTTTCTTTACTATGATTCTCCTCTTCCAAATGGAACCCCTAACCCTTATTTTATAGGCTAGAAGAAGCTAGGTATTTGGTTGAATGCTCGGCCATGCATGGCCGGAAGGTTTAGTTAAATCACCCAAAGTTGTGTGTTCCATCAACAACTTTCATGTTTTCGTGATTTTGTAGGTACACGTGGGTTGTTTTAGGTCAACTAGCGTGTACACGCATGCAATAATGGAGCAGGGTGTGTGGGCCTTTATAAAAGAGGTTTTTAAGAAGAGTTGTTCAATAGTGTTTTGGCAAAGAAGGAATCTGATATGTCCTAATGCCAGGTAAGCATGTCTGGTGTAAATTAGGGATATAACATATGCCCCCTAATTTGTGAGGTCAGAAGAGCATCTGATGGTCGAAATACATTAACAATCTTCACCAATGTGTCGAACAAGTGAGCCCACAGACTAGAAATCAGGAGGTTCCATCTACAAAAATAACAATTGTCTCACCGAGGTGAGCATACCCATGCTCGAGATAAAATAAAATCATGGATACCAATCAAATACACTGTAGATCCATGTCATATAACTATATAAAGTGTAGCCACGAGCAATAAACAATGGAGCTACATCTCGAAATAAAAAATATACATGTGTAGAGTATCCATCTTCTTAGAAGTTGATAAGGCATGATGGCTGGAGATGAGGTCTTCAGAGCTCGAGCAACAACTTCAAAATATTCAAAACTTGGGTAGGAGTGTAATATGAGTGTACGACTTCACTACCCAGAGGCCTTCGACATCTCATCGATCATGGACCAGAGAATCTTGATAATCAGACTGAAAGCTTCATTGATTTCAAACAAAATCTTGATTGGACGTTTAGGATGGTCGGGTATGAGGGAAAGAGACAAATTGCAGAGGGGCCGACTCAGGCATGGTAAAAAAATCCCTTGGACAATAGCACGACAAATGATGAGACTCAGGTAGCATGGCATTAACATAAGTTCACGAGGCAGGAGCCAAAACAAACTCTCCATATGTTTGGAAGAATAACCAAATGGAGGAGGACACAACTCTATGTAGCGAGAAACATCTTCCTAAGGTCATATTAAATCCTAGAGTTTGACGAACAAAAGGACAGATGTGCTTTGTCCAAGGGAGACTCATTATGTTGCCAATAAAGAAAATACTTTTCCCTTCCTCTTTTTGGGGTATATTTGATTTTTTTGTTTGTCTTTTTCAATAATTTTGGAAAAAGAATAAAATAATGTGACGTTACAAAGGAGGATCGAGTGTCGCAAACATACCAGTTCCAAGTGCACAGAACATAGGGATTCTCAGGGCAAAGGGAAATATGCAAGAAAAGGACACTCGGGAAAAATCCTCCAGGGGCCAAAGGTGTCAAGACACAGAGGAAAAGTGCTACAGGGCTTGCATATAAGGCATGCTTCAGATGGTTAAGTTGAGAGAAGCATGGAGCCGACATTAGGCCAAAGATGCAGGTATGCAAATGCAATTAATAAAACACATAATGGTAACATCCTTCGATGTAAGTTTAACGACCCCAGAGAAGGTAAGATCGATGGTTTTTCATATTTAGGGAGTCTAAAAAAACGTAAAAGGAGACTCCATTGGGGTACCTTTTTCGATGGTAGTCTAGTCAGTTCAAAAAAGGGGTAAACTAGCACCGACAAGACGTCTATTCAAAACCATTTTAATGAGTGTGATAAAGACAAGATCACTCGGCCATTTTTTCCTTTTTAAGGAGTCTGAAAAAAGATTAACTATGGACTCCTTCAAGAATGTTCTTCTAGACTAGTTTAACGAGTGTGAAAGAATAAGGTCACTCGACGATCTTTTCAATTTTAGGGAGTTTGAAAAGAGCTTAACTATGGACTCTGTGGGGGTTCCTTTTTCGTAAATTTAGTCCCTCAAGCTTGAAAAAGGGTTAAAATGATACCTGAGAGTACTCTTCTAGAGAACTGAAGTTCCTTAGAGTATACCTTTGTTCGTCCAGTTGATAGTCTGGATCGAAAAAGGGGTAAACTACTGCTGGACAGATGTTACTTCAAATTTCAGTTTAACGAGTGTGAAAGACCACAAGATCACTCGACAATATTTTCATGTTTAGAGGGTCTGAAAAGGGATTAAAAGAAGACTCGTTATGTTTTTTGGGAGTCCCGAGGGTGAGGTCAAGAGTGAAAAGGAATCATGCAAATGAGGGTCAAACTCATAATCAGGAACACCAAAAAGGACTCTGGAGCCTACAGTGATTAGAGACAACATGGACACCATAATGCAACCAGGATCTACCTAGGGCATCCATGTTTCGGTAAGCTCTACCACGAAGTCATGACACTTCCAAAGCAGCAATGATGGTTTCGTGTCGCAACCTGATGGGATCGATCCTATGGCAAAGGGATAAAGACAACGAGATACAAAAGTTAGGGAGGAAACCTAACCTACATGATCAAGTTGATCATTTGATATTTTTCAACGGACCATCAAAATTTACCCAAAACTCCCAAAAAATGTCTTTATACCCGATCATACCCTTCCAATGCAACTCCTGAATCACTCTAAATGGTTTTTGGTTTAAAGAAAATGATAAGGGGGGCCAAAAAAATTGACAAAAAGAGGCCAAAAAGTCTATAAATAGAAGGTGGTAGCTCATTATCACCATTGCTAATTTGGAAATTGACTCTGGAGAAAAAAAAAACCTTTGATAAAAGTGGTGATTCTGGGAGGTACATTGGATGAAACAACCATCTGTCTAGACTAAGTAAGTATAAACTCTCTCCTATTGCAATTTAAATCTTTATTTTTTCTTTGGGTTTCAAGTTTTGGGGGGGCATCGACCTTCAAAAGGTCAGCCCTAGGTCCACGCGGGTTGTCTTAGGATAGACCACATGTACATCTGGGAAGAGAAAAATCTGCACACATGTACACGCGACTGTCAACATTACAGCCCGCATGGACCCCCTTATTGAATGAAAAAATTTAAAAAAACAAGGGTTAACACTCTTGAACTTGGTGTTTTGTGGGATGTATGTTCATTAGAGGGAAAGAGAGAATGAGGAGGTTAGTGAGTTGGTCGGGGAAGACCCCAATGTTGTAGCTGCCTTAATGCAATGTGGGTTGCCCAAGTTCTTCTTATGTCCTTTTATGTGGGCACAACTTAGGCTACTAAATGCCTTGGTTGATTATTGGCATCCTGATGCAGATGCCTTTATGTTAGAGGGGTAGTCATTGGTGCCCACGATAGAGGATATATACTTTTTGATTGGCCTCTCCAGGAGAGGGGAACCAGTCAACTTCCGGACATTTCCCTCGGGGCCGCATAACATAGCAAAATTGATAGGAATTTACTGTGAGGCTGGTACAGACCGATCGAGCTCACAGGTGCCCATAAGCAAGATTACTAACTTATCGTTGAAGGCGATTGTGTTTCTTATTGGGTGGATGACTAGTTATGTGGCTCTACATCAGGCGTCCCATGCACATATGAACTATGCAGTCCAGTGCTTAAATGCACAAATATTTGACTGGAGCACAACACTACTAGAATATATGAAGAGGTAGTTGACAGATTGTTGGTTGCGGATGTAGAGTAACTTCATATTTGGGACCATTATATGCTCTTTCTTCTTTGAAAGAGTTCTGATCTTCAGTCCTCGAGTAGTGGTAAGAGGACATTAAGCCTCTCTTCCTGAAATTTGTATATGGGAAGTGTTACTGCCACGACAGGGTGGTGGAAGGACCAAGGAGTCCTTTGACGATGATTTCTTCGCCTGGTTTTCATGAAAGAAACCAATCATAGAGGATTACCCTTATGTTGGGATTGATTTCTCGAGATATCCTGAGATACTAGTACCTCCTGGTGAGGAGTGAGGAGAGATGGGTAAGTTTAGATCATTGTTTTTGGTGTTGTTTTTTCTGTGAAACATATGTAATTTTTATGTTGTTTTTGTTATATATAATTTTTTTTTATACCAGAGTTTCTGACGGATATGTATTTGTTGTGTGCAGATGTGGGACCAGTGCGACCTGTGGACTATGCAAGGAATAGGCATCGTCCTCGGCCAAGATCCACACGTGCTGCTATAGGGGGACCAGCAACAACAAGAGATCTTCCATCTGGGGAGGCTGAGAGGGTGTTGAGATGAGTCGAGAGAAACTTTACTTTTCTCACTCGCATGGTCCTTATGGAAGATATTGAGGATCTTCCACCATCTATGCAACCTCATGTGGTGGGGACACCACAGACGTGGGTCCGATTGTTTCAGTGTTTGGCAAACGTTGTTGATCATTACAACAGGGCCCACAGGCCCTGAGCTTAGTTAGACTTTTCACATGCTGAGAGCACTAATTATACATATTGTTTGAGGGCATAAGCCCCATGACTCCTTATTGGTCATATTTTTGAGGTGCTTGCGTCCACCTATGTACTCTGGTGACTATGATATTATATATGGATTTTTATGTCTTTTTTTGTCTTATGGATCATTTTTTCCTTTAAAAATGTATTTACATTTTTATTTGTATGTCCTTTCATATGTGTGCGAGATGCCAATCTAAAATTTGATTAGCTAGAGTATCTGTAATTTGGTTTAATCTCCTAGGAACATGACAATATGTAATATAATCAAAGCTTCATTCTAAGAGATGTACCTTAAGGAATCATCAGTGTAAAGTCAGATCATGAACACAGTAGACTCTATTTAACTGAGACACAACCAGTTGAGCATCGAGATAGACATAGAGATGAGAGATACCAAATGACATGGCGTTATGAAGCAAGTAAATAACTGCACTATACTCGACGACATTTTTTTTGGTGTCACCTAAGCATATACCTCTAGAAGATAACAACTGGCCTCAAGGTGTAAAAATTACCCAAGTTGCAGAGGCAAGTCTCCGAGTGTGTCGGATAGCATTGTTTGCATACCCAATGAACACCTTGGATTCACTTGACATCTGCCACAGTGACGAAAGATAACATCAAAAAAGACACGTCCACAATGTTAAAAGAAACTAGAAAGTATTAGTACAAATACTATACATATGTTACAAAAAGTTACCCATGGTGACCTACCTATGAGTAATACTTCTTGAGGTAGAGCCCATTTCTAGGCTCTGCCAAAGCATTCCATTCAAATTCAACCAGATGATAAGCACCCTTTTTTAGAACCTCTTTTATGATGAAAGGTTTGAACCACATGGGTTTGAATTTTCCTGCCCCTAGGGGGTCCTTATCTTGTTCATAGACCAGGACAAGGTTGCCTTTAGAGAAAATCCAAGGAAAAATAGACCTATCATACTGACACTTGACTTCATGTTTGTGAGCCTCATTGGCCAGGGCGGCATCACGACACTTCTCATTGAGTTTCTCAAGGTATAATAACCTCTCTTCAAGTGGAGAAGTATCTGGCAATAATTGTACTGCCAACTTTAGGGACGGGATCTGACATTCAATAGACAAAATTGCTTCCATCCCATAAACGAGTTGAAAAGGTGAAAAACTAGTTGTAGTCTTAACAGACGTTTGGTAAGCCCATAATTTCGAGTATAACATCAAATGCCAATTCGACTTGGCTGAGTTGATCATTCACTGTAGGATGGTCTTAAGAGATTTATTTACAGCATCCACCTAGCCATTTTCTTGGGGGTAGTATGGTGATGAATGTTCTTGTTGTAACCCAAGATTTGATGTTAACTCGGTCATCATCTGGTTCTAAAAGTGACTTCCATGGTCAGTGACAATCTCTCTTGGGACGCCGAACCTTTCTATTATCTGGTTGAATAAAAAGAGAGCCACAGTCTCTCCATCATATTTAAACGTTGGCATAGCTTCGAACCACTTCGTGAAGTAGTCTATGGCTACGATGATATAATGGTGCCCCCTTGTTGAAGGAGGGTTGCATGTAGTATAATCAATCCCCCACTTGGTGAAGGGACCAACTGTGATGATAGGGAACATGGGAGAGGTATGTGCCCTCATCTTCTGAGAGAAGATCTAGCATGGATGGCACTTCTTGATCGATTCGATACAATCTTTGATGAGTGTCAGCCAGAAGTAACCTGCTTGTAAAATATTTTGGGTTGTTGCCAACCCAGAAAAATGACCACCACATGCTCTGGTATGGAAATCGTTAAGCACGATAACTTATTCTTTGTGAGTGAGACCTCGACACAGGATGCAGTCTACACCTCTTCGATACAATGTATCGTCGAGTGTGAGATAATTCTTAGCCTGATGGCGTATATGTCGACTCTCATCATGAGAAGTAGAGGCAGGGCACTTCAAAGTCTGGAGATAGATAAGTATATCTCCATACTAGGGATCCAAATATGTGATCAAAATCATATCTCCCTTGATAGGCGAATCTTTGGGTACTACATCACCTGACTCAACCGGAAGTTCCGAAATAAGTTCTGCGAAGACCAGTGACTTTTTGGATTTCGCTGAAATGAAATCTAAGTCAAACTTCTAGAGGACAACTATCCACCTACTAATCTTTCCGCCTATTACCTGTCATGTCAACATGTACTGGAATGGATTCACGACAGCAATGATGGTGGTCTTGCGAAACAGAACATAATGATGAAACCATTGAACAATATCGATTGCTGCCAACGCAAGTTTTTTGATATGAGAATAATTAAGTTCCGGTCCTACGAGGCCTCGGCTCAGGTAATAGATCACATATTCTGAGACAAGTCATCCTCCTGAACTAAGACCATGCCAATGGTTGACTCTGCAGTAGCCAGGTATAATAAGAAATCATTGTTATAGTTAGGTGGCCGAAGCAGAGGATAAGTTGTGAGGGCATGTTTCAATGCTTCGAAAGAGCGTTGATTGGCATCGTCCCAATATAAAGTAACGTCTTTCTTCAGTAAGTGCATAAAACCCTTTGTGATCTCAGCATAGTTGGCGATGAAACGTCTTAAAAAATTCGCCTTACCTTGTAGACTCTAAAGTTGAAGGATTGTGCATGGGGGAGGCAACTGAATTATTGCCTCAACCTTGAGAGGATCGACCATGATCCCTGTTGTTGATACTATGAAACCTAACAAACGTCCTGATCTTACGCAAAAGTTTCACTTTTTTGGATTCAAGGGAATCCAGAAGTAGCGACAATGCTCACAGATAAGTCGGAGGTGTGTGGGATGATCCATTCTCTTGTGAGATAGAAATGCTAAATAATATAAATAGCCCTCGACTATATGCTTGAGGTCATGGAAAAAAAAAGACATGGCCCACTGAAAGGTCACTCCAGCATTTTTGAGACCAAAGGGAATCTTACGATATGTGAACGTACCCCATGGACAAATAAATTCCATTTTGTGATGGCCTTCATGTTTGATTTGTATTTGATTCTATCCTAAAAAAAAATCCATGAAAGAGAAGGCCTCACAACCCACGCATTCATCAATTATCTGGTCGATGAATGGTGTGGGAAAATTATCTTTTGGACAGGCCTTGCTCAAATCACGAAATTCTGTACATACACGAATCATTCCTTGTTTTTTATTGATCGACACAGGATTGGACACCCATTGGGTCAAATGGATAGGATAGATAAAATCGGCTTTTAGCAGTTTCTCACCTTCAACCTTAATGGCTGCTGCTTTTCTGGGAATAACCGAATGAAGCTTCTGTTGAATAGGCTTGGCTTCTGGATAAGTTGTGATTTCATGTTCTACTATTTTTGGATCGATGCCTAGCATTTCCTCGTAAGACCAGGCAAGAACGTCACAGAATTATTTAAATAGATCTCTGTAGATTTGAATCTCTCCGGGGGAGCAGTCAGCTCCGATGAAAACATTCTCCACGACGCTAGGGGTTCTGGAGATATTGATCAGTATGGCTTTGGCGATGGTTTCCATATTACCCTCATCATAGACCTCGTGTGTAGATAAGGAATTAATAGGACAATACCTATCTCCAGTCATAGTCAAGGTGAATTCTCCGGCTTCAATTCTGGTTAACTCTGGGAGGAAGTATGATCTATGATGAAAATAATCCCAGGGTTTGTCCGGACTAGTCATTGCTTCAATTACTGCTTCATCGGAGGGAAAGAATAAGTATAACGAATCAATTTTAGTGAGAGAAACTTGAGCCTAAATAGGCTCTAGAAGCATATCTAACTCTTTTTTAGGTTTGTATTTGTGTTGGATGAAGCTTGCTGGACTAAAGAGTATGCTACTTCAGCTATGGACAAGGGCATGGACATGCTCGAGTGCCTTATCCCATCCATCGTGGTTGATGGGGAAGGAATTATCCATGGATCGTTGAAGTAATTCATGAAAAATGACGAAACTTGGAAAATATCGACCTTATGGTGATCGGATATGAACTTGATATTGCCTTGAGGGGGTGGGTAATCGAAGGTACCCATCAAAGATGGGGAGAAACCAACCCCTACATTGACTATGCCTGGTTGAGGATTATCAATCATTAGGACCGCGGATACCCCCAATGAAGGGTCAGGTATGGAGAAATACAATTGATCAATGGTCACAATCCGGTCCTCGTGTGGAAACAACATGACCCGAAAAACTGTAGCAACCACTGCTTGCATGGCGTAAGTCCAACTCCTTCCTAACAAGAGATTGTGGTCGAGGGACATGTCGACTACTTCTACCTTGATGCACACGGTCTTCCCTCCTAACTGTACATGGAAAGAGGGAATGATACCATGTGGTCGGAGCAAATGATCGTCGAAAGAAGTGAGAAGAATAGGTGACTGAGACAAAATGGGCTGGCCAATGGCATTCCAACATGCCAACGACATAATGCATGTTGAGGCGCCCTCGTCAACCACTGTGTGGAAAATATTTCGAGTAAAAGTTTTCGTGGGGTGAGACACTACTATCTGAGATCCTATGTCGTAAGGCAGATGAGGTTTTAAGTCGATTGTATCCAGCATGATGGTACCCAGATTACAAGTCTCGATAGATCCTAAAGTGGTTAAAAAATCTTTCCTCTGGGAAGGAAAGCTTTGGAGGACCTCCAAAGTAGACATCACACAAGGGGTTTGAGAAAAATATTCCACCATAGAATAGTTCTAGGCAGCCCTTGCATCTGGGTTGTGAGAATCTTTTTTGAACACGCCTTTTGGGATACATGTCATTATTTCAACCAAAGTCTTCTCAATCTGTAGAGGAAGAGATGGGAGTTTAGCTTCTTTTCCCTTCTCAGAAGTTCTTGGTTTACTGTAGGCATGCACTCTAGTCGATATAAAATCATCACCCTTCATGATATACACATTCGTGGATGCAGGATTATTCGAAGATGGAGAGCATCCTTGACTGCCCCCTTCCGCACTTGTAGAGGCTTGGGCTAGGTTTTTCCCATGCTGAAATGGATTGGTTAACACAACATGTTGTTGTTGTGTCACAAAATTTTGGGCCTCTGCAAGCTGAGGAAATTGGTGGGTCAGGTGGTCCTTTGCGCATAGGTTGCATGGATACCTCGCCTTTTGTTTCTCAGTGTTTCCCCTTCCAACATTATTAGTGGGTTTCTTATCCCCCTTACCCTTATTTCGTTGTTTTTTCTTTCCTTCAGGCTATTGGGTGGCCTTTGGATTTGTCGATTGCACTATGTGTACATCCAAAGTTTTAGTAGGGGGAGCAACCAAAATAGTAGCTTGGCTGGCTGTTGGGTGTTGTATAGACAATTTCTGCAATTGCTTCGTCAAATTCTCAGCGGGCTTTGTTTGTGTTGAACCAAAAATACCATCGACATGTGGTCCATCTATCTATCTAGTTTTATCAAGTATTGAGCATGGCACAACTAGAAATATCTCGTATAATAAACGGGTCTGAGAATAAATTAGCTCAAGTTGTTGAGCTGTCATGATGGCGTCTTCTTCGAAAAATACTCGTGACGTCATGACGTCTTTGGATAACTGTGGGACCAAAGACTTAAGGAACCACTCGAGTAGGAATGCTGGTGGGACTGGTACCTTAATTAAACTCTTTCTGCATATCCATTCTCGGATGTGATCAAAGATATGGTCCTCTTTTGTCTGTGCAAAATTGGCCAACAATTATGTTCCAACATCATATCTCATAGGTAATTGGAAATGGTTTAGTAAATCCATTTCCAATTCACCGAAGGAAGAGTATCTTGAGTGGTCGAGCTCAATGTACCATTTCGCAGCACTCCCAATGAGAGTACGTTGAAACAATCGCAACTGTATGGAGTCGTCTTTCAATGAGTTATATGAGCACCAAAGATGGAAGGTAGTCACATGATCTCCTGGATCTTCGTTAGTCTTGGCTTTGAAATTGGGTATGTCCTAAGGTAACTTCGTCGGCATAGGGGGCCAATGTGGATTGTGAAAGATAGGGTCATTCAACAAGCTTGTCAAGTCTGGAAAATGCAAGGTTGCCAGGAAAGGTAGTTTGTGTTGTTGGTGATAACCTGGGAAAAAGGGACCTGGATTTTGAATGACACCAGGTTGCCAGAAAAAGTTTGGCTATTGGCCTGGGTTCTGGTAAAAACCATGTCCATGACCAATGTACGGATTCTACGTGTGAGGAGACATCGTCGGTTGATTCCCAAAATAGGATGTAGATGGTTGGGCATGGATTACATTCGGAGGACTTTGGGAAGGGTTGCCCCATGCCGATCCCGTGGGGATAGGCATAGTACCTTGTCCTGGGTTCCATTGATTTTGAAAATAATTGCCACATATCGGCATTCCTGACGAGGGAATGGATCCCTGCCAAGAATTCCAAGGCCCTGATGTGGAAGAAGTTCCTGGATTTACCTTCTGTGCAGGAATAGTACCCTGCATAGGAATAGGTTGTCCAAAACCAGGATTTCCCCCATTCCAGAAAGAAGATGATGATAAGGAGTTGTTACTAAACACATCGAATAAATAAAATGGTGTCGAACCTACTGACATATTATGCAAAGGTGGTCCTTGACTCCCTGCTCCAAATAAACTATGGTGTGCAGGTGGCCCATCGGATTATTGATGCGTGCCACCAAGCGAAGGGGATGAAGAAGGTATATGACCTCCCCCATAAGGGAAAGTGTTAAAAGGAGTTGAAGTGCCCCCCATGTAGCCTTGAAGAGGAGAATTAGAGCTCCCTACCCCCATACCTAAAGTCTGTGAAGTGGAGTAGGAAAGTATAGGACGTGTACCTGAGCTAGGCATCCCATATGAGAACGGAGGGCCTGTCGCACTTGGTGTGAAAGGGGTTGTGGTCGCCACAATAGACGATATCAGACCATTGTGCAAGGTAGAGGCAGTCAAGACCATGGTGGCTTAGACCGATGACGGTGGGTTAGGAGTCATAAACTCTCCTGTGGTGACAACCGTATTGGGAATTGAATAATTCCCAGAAGGAGTGACAACATTTGTTGACATTGCTGCGTGCGAAACTATTTGGCACTCGTAAGGGTGAATTGGTATGATGATGGTTGATGAAAGATTAGTGGTTGAAGTTTCATGTGGACCAAGAGCTTTCACTCCAAGGTCTAAAACGGTTGCTTCTTCTGGATGTTGTTCGGGCACCTCCTTTCATAAGATCTTCAACTACTAGGTATCAAACTATATTTTTTTGGTTTATGTTATGCTTGTAATAATTTTGGACATAAATCTGTAAATTGCAGAGCTAACAATAGGAGAAATAACTACTTTGAGAGCCATACACAAAGGGGTTATTCAAGAAGACCTAGTAAAACACAGAGAAGAAGTTACAACAAGTTTGAATCTTTGAGCACTGAAGTGGAATGTTACAAATGTAACAATTTTGGACACATGGAAAAAAATTGCAGAATGACAGTCCCTCCTAAATAACCTCAACAGAGTCACAAACAAGAATCTCAGAAAATGACATGGATGAGAAAGCAAGATCAATATAGCAATGAAGAATGCACAGTCGCTCTACAAGTTAAACAGAATAAACATGGTTGGTATGTTAACAGTGGATGGTCAAAACACATGACAGGTGATAGAGACAAGTTTCCTACATTGCGAGAGGAAAGAGATGGACCAGTCTCCTTTGGAAATGATGATTCATCCAAAATCAATGGAAAAGGCACAACCCAAATTGGGAACAAGAATGAAAAGGCAGAAAATGTTCTACTAGTAGAAGATATGAAACATAATCTTTTAAGTGTGAGTCAAATGTGTGACCAATGTCATAAAGTTACTTTCGATTCACAAAAGTGTGAGATAAGAAAAGAAGATTCAGGGAGATTGGTCACTACAGCTGCAATAACTTTAAGCAACATATATGTGTTAAGCGAAATTGGAAATGAAAAGTGTTGTCTAGGAAAGGAAGATGAAAGTTAGCTATGGAACAAAAGAATGGGTCACATGCATTTTGATAACCTTGTCAAAGTCAGCAAAAGAGAATCAGTCAGATAAATGCCCCATATCACGAAACCAACCAACACTTTATGCAAGCATTTCCAGCAAGGAAAGAAAACAAAGACCAGGTTCAAATCAAAGGAATATTCAACAACAAAACCACTAGAAATTGTGCATACTGATCTAGTTGGACCAACTACAACAAAAGGCTTGAAAGGTGAGATATAATTTATGTTATTAGTTGATGATTATACAAGAATGACTGCAGTTTTCTTTCTCAAGAACAAATCAGAAGCTTTTGAAAATTTCAAGATCTACAAGGAAATGGTTGAAAATGAGATGGATTCAAGAATCAAATGCTTAAGAT
>ML779076.1:186880-206487 GCA_009831015.1 Picea engelmannii | reverse complement strand
GCGATCGGTCTGTGATCACACTATACTAGAAAAACCACTTGAGAAGGTAAGCACTCTAAGAGAATTTTTGAGAAGTTGTGTAGACTTAATGAAATATGAAACTACACTAAATGGATTATGTGAAATGATTGATCATTACACATAAGAAAGGAAAAATCCTGCCACACAGAGGGTAGTGAATCAGGTACTGCGTAAAAATAGGACCAATAAAGAGTTTAGACTAAGTGCACAAATTGGGAAATATGATGTTGATAGCATTATTTTAGAATTGGGTTCTGATGTAAATGTGCTAACAAAGAAGACATGAGAAATGATGGGGAAATCCAAGTTGATTTGGTTTCCCATTTAGTTAAGGTTAGAAAACTAACACAAGATAGTACCAATTGGTTGATTGACATGATTACATGTCAATATAGATGGTGTGCATAGTGTAGAAGAGTTTTAAGTCATCAAGATCATGCATTATAGTCATCCATATCCAACACTAATGAGATTAGAATTATCCTTTTACAACTAGGTGATTATTAATCTAAAAAGGAGGGAAATGATATTTGAGGCAAGAGACTTCAAGGTTACTGCACCATTGGATATGATAGAAGGAAAGAGGTATATTGAACCATCTAGAGGGAATGAAATTGACAACTTGTAAAATATGATTGCACAGATGGATGATTATGTTAACCCTACTACAGATGGTGTGCTAGGTTGGAGAAGAATTATATCATGTGCGTCATACTCAGAGGAAGGTCTAGAACATTGGCAACAAAGGATGCATGAAGTATCAACTAGATGATGTCCATGCATAACTCGATCATTGAGCTCAATTGGAATGAAGTTATGTGATCTACCCAGGTATGATTTCTATAGTGGGAAAACCCCCCTATGGACTACACTAGGGTTCAACATGTAGACAAATCTAACCTTCTAAAATTCTCCTACTTTTATAACTACCTTGAACATACCACAAATTCATATATGAAAGACAAAGTGGAAAGATCAGGTAACTTTACCTTTTACTCCACATCTAGTGTCAATCCTCTCGTGCTTGATAGCTCCACTGACTGCAAGCCTCCTCCCAAGGATGAACTTCATTCACATGCATCTCATATATAAATCATGGGTTAGATGTTAGAATAAAGAATAAATCAAATACAAATATTTGACATATCATATTTCGGGACAGAAAAAGTATTTCTTTTATTGATACCACAATGTCTACTTATAACAAGGTCAACAACTTCTCCATGAACCTGGTCCGAGCTCCTCTTCACCAAGCTCCAACTGTGCCTCCACATATCTTTATCCTCTCAACCTCTCTCTATGGAGATGGAATAGGCTTATGATGGAGGAAAACAGAAAAAATGGGAAATTTTGATGCAAATCTCACAAGGTGGATGCAATTTCTTGGGGCAAGGAGGGGATTTGAAATGGGAAGAGTTTCACTATTCTTATGCTTAGATTTTGAATGAGACCCCAACACCTTATTTTATATGAAAAAAGGATGGTTATTCAGTTGGGTGATGGGATATAGGCTATGGATCAGTAGGGAAACTACCCAATAGCCCGTAATCTCAATGAATTCTTTGCAACTTTTGCGAGTATACATGGGATGTAGTGGTGCAACTAGCGTATGTACATGGGTTGTAGTGGTGCAGGAGGCATACATACGTAGGTAGTAATGGTGTAGGGTGCATACATCCTCAAAAATAGTGCTTTTAAGAAGAGCAACTCAGTGATGGCTTGAAAAAATGGCAAGTAAGAGGGCATGATGCCAGGTATGCATATGTAGAAAAATTTAGGGTTATAAAAATGAAGGATTGAATGATATAAGATTTTTTGTAAATACGGTCGAGTTTCAAGTACCTAAAAAACAAATATTGTTGGCATTATATGTTGTCTTGAAGGCCACTCCAACTAGATGGTGGTTTGTACACAAAGAGGGAATGGAAGACTAGTCCCAATGTAGAATACCAGTGCATGTAATATTTGGTATTGAGGTAGAGTATATTACACATAAATATACATGAGTAAGTGACCCAATAGATCATATTTAGTAGTGTAGAAGCATATGAGGATCGATATTGAAGAATGAATGGATGTACATGTTTATGCATACACTCGATACAATTCCTAGGAATTGGTACCTGGAGCTGGAAATGCATAGAGAAACAACAAACTAGGATGAGTTGACTTAGAGGTTCAAGGTAAAATTTACTTTTGAACATGAATAGCCATTAGTAGATGCATCCCTACAGGTCATTCGAACCATGATCTTTTTAGAAGAATGGCCAATGGAGGTGGTACTTTTGTGTAGTGCACTAAGAGCTTTTGTTAGCACTCTGTAAATTTTGTCTGGTTGATAGACAAACGACAGAGGTAACTGTTTCAACCAAATTTAGATTTGGGCACTAGCTTGCTGAAATCAGAGAGGGATCTCTTGTGTCACTTGATATTTCTTTGGTAATCAGTGGCTATATTTGGTTTGTTTTAGGGATTTTTTATAAATTTGTTGGCCAAGAAGAGGAGGGCCACTTAGGGCTATGGATTCAAAATTCTGAAGTTGAATGAAAACAATGAATGTCCAGTAGAACTCTCCAGAGGATAAAGGCTAATTGAGGTAATGAATCTGAGTTGTAAATTGTATTTGAGCAAGGTGTAGGAGGAAAGATAAAACAAATAGCTACATGTTGACGGGAGAAATTGACCGCTCGTCAACTGGAGGAGTGAATCTGGTCCGGGGTTGTCTAAATAACCCAATCTGTTTGGATTAATCCACTCCAACGGGTTTAGCGGCTCCGTTAGCTGATCTAAGTCCTACGAAAGTGAAAAGACAAAACAAAAGAAACTAACTAAATAAAAAAAACAAAACAACTGCTGGAAACTATATACAGCCTAAAGTATATTCACAGTTTGCTAACTAATAGTAATTCTACTTATTAAATGTACAGTGTATCGATATGATTAAATCTCTATTATATGTATAGTATTCACAAAATGAAAATTTTGATTGAAACCTACAAAATCATATATGAATTGACTTATGACAGTGAAGCTGGTGTTTTTTTATTTTTTATAACTTTTATAAACAAAAAATGAGATGGCAGCTATCTAGCTAAGCAATAAAAATAACAATCTGTACTGTAAATCTAAACTACAGAAAATTCTTATATTGATTAAACTATTAAAATGAACTAGCAAACTGACCTGAAATATCATCTCCTATTCGTCCTATACATAGCATCTGCATTCGTTGTTTTGATGAGGCCAACCCACATTAGATCTTTACCAGTGCTTCTCGTAAACATGAGGCAATAACAATTAAATGCTAATGAAAGAACATGTAAAGGATGTAGCAACAACAATTTTATAATTTAATAAATGATTACATTAAGATAAATCTCGCTCCAAAGATTTGTAAATAAATGCTCATTTAATAAAGAAGATTAACCTTCTGTTCATTAAATTGGAACATGATAATTGATGTACATAATATGAGAAACACAAAACATAGGCATCATATAAATCTAATCACATCAATCTGCAATAAACTGTGATATCTAAAGTAGTCACAATTCAATTGCAAATCAAAATGAGCAACACTTGAACAAAAATATGATATATCGAAGATAAAGTTGTACCAACATAAACCTTCCATTCAAGTTTGTCAATCATAAACCCATAGTTTCTGTTCCTAGGTAGCCATTTCATTCATTTACAAAATAATACATTTATAAAGGCCACATGATCAAAACATACCCTGTGGAAATTATCAAATCTGTTCCAAAAATCATGGGGAACACAATCTCCCAAATTCCCATTTCTATGCAAAACTAACAGCCTAATCTAAAACCATGTAAAGAAATAGCATGTTCAGAGATGCCACTAGAAATCCAATCTCCTTTAGAATTTGTATGTACCTGAAAACGCATAAGAATACATGATTTTAGATTGCATTTTAGTTAAAAAATAAACAAATTTGAATTTTAGTAACTAGCTACAAAATCTCACGATTCTGTAGCTAGTTATTATTATAAACAAAATCGTGTTTTATCAATTGAATCAACTCAGAAATAGATGCAATTTGAGCAAACAAATCATGTATGCTAATTCAAAACACAAACAAAATCATTTTAAAATCACTTTTAAAATACCATACCTCGGATTCAGGGATTCGTTTTGATCAAGCTATTTTCGAATTTACAATGGCAGTAGTCGCCTCCACATTCTTAAAGACAATAGAGCCTGTGGATGTATAACTTGCTGACAGACTACTTGAAAATCTTTGCATTGATCAAGGGTTCACAGAAGGTTGAGGCACAAGGCTGGATGGGTGAGAGGGGTTCTGAGGCACAGGCCTAGAGAAGCCACAAATGTTTCAACACTTGCAACCAGATCAAAACGCACCTTTCAGCCACAGAGAAAATATGAGATTTGACCTCTAAAATATGAGATATATCTATGTAATGACCCAATTTCTAAGGAAACCGCCCACATTAGAGGTAAAAGGGCTCATTTCGGTTCTGGGTTTTCAAGGGTTTGATCTAATTCAAACCCGTTTGCTCAGAATCGCTCACACAAAAATGTGTCTCCGGGAGGCAATTATGGGATTAGCCTAAGAAGTATTCTCTGGCATTATCAAACAATAAAAAAGTCTGGACGCCGTTGGGTTCAATTCTCACTACAAGAGCCATGGCTAACAACAAGAAATCAACAGGGTATTTGGCGATAGGGTTTGACAGAAAAGAAACAGAGCCATTTTCCCTGAGCTTACCCAGCACAATGCAAAGGCAACAAGGGTGGAGCGTTAATGTTATGCGTGTGAGGATAGTGGTGTAGATCGAGGTCATGCACTAACATCATATCAGGCTGTACTTGGAAAGACACCTTGGTGTAATAAAACTCATAACAGTTTTAAACCAATATATGCATACCCAAAAATTCGAATCAATATGTCAAATAGACAATTGCCTATCCACGATTTGATCAATAAAATCGATATATCAAATAAACCATTACATCAAAGATTTTATAAATCAAAAATCAAAACCACATTAACAATAATCAAATGCATAAATAGGTGGTGTTTTGATACATATGTAACCAATGGTGTGTTTGAGACCAAGGAGTTATAACCATGTAAACAATTAGGTTCATGATAAACCAAGTAAATATTAACCCTTTGATGTAATCACATGAATTCCAACTGTGGGTTTTCACGCTTGCAGTCGTGAAAACGAAAACGAAAAGCAGGTACGCAAAAAGTGGAGGATAATGGTTCATTTAATGAGAAAAGTTGCGACGAGTAATGAGGGTTTAAAAACCCTGTGTGGGCAGCTTGTAAAAAAGATAGAGATTAATATGGCTGCCAACAATGGCGACACACTGGTAGAAGCAGTTATCTCTACCAAACAAACAAGTCCAGATTAGGATAATGAGAAAAACTCCAAATCGAAAACAACCAGAAAACGGTTTGAACATCATTATCAATCATAAAAAATTCCATTTTGTTATTTTAAAAGATGAAAACTGATGACAATCTTAACAAAAGTGAGTCACGATATTAAGGTTAAAATCTCCAATACTGTTGACAGAGCCGCTATTTCCAATAGGCGTCCATAGCCTCAATAGGGGTGCCATTTAACCCACTCCAATATCTGTATCCTGCCAAGAAGTTCCAGATGAGAACGAATGACATTTAAGGTCAAAGATTCCATATCTAAGAATTTTCATGTACCTGACATTGCTTCGCTGCCAGCGGGCCTTTTCAGTACCCCGACAAAGTTATCTTGGTGTCATGAATGCATTTACCCACTGCCAACAGACTTGTTCAGTATCCTGGCGGGTTTACAAGCACTTCCCACAGCTCTCTGAAGATTTATTTAGTTTTAAAGATATTTAATTGAGCGGGGTGACGTTGAAAATCCTGATGTTTTGGACATATTTTAATAAATTACAGACCTTGAGTGAATTTTTAACTGTCCTTCATGAAGATCTAGAGATAGTTTATTGATAAACCGACCTTCGGAGGCGGGGATACATCTCTGAGTTGTTCTCTTAAGGAACAAGGATAGCATAATAAGAAATTTTTATGGATGATCGTAAAAATCTCCAGTTACAGATTGAAATCAAGAAACGCTTTTCAAACAACAATCTTTTTTTAACATGGCTGCAAACTTTAAAAAAATATCATAATTGATGTTTTAACAATCTTCAGTAATCATTTCAGAGGGGAAATTTTTCTGTTCTCTTTTTCTGAGCTAGCCCATGATGCAGGCATGTGTGTTTCAAAAAGAAAGACTGATAAGCATAAATGAAAAAAAAACACACCAGCGAAGAAAAATTTGAAAGCAAAGAAATCCAAACAAAAAAAATATGTACAGAAGGTGCATCTGAAAACATCATGCAAAAAATCCCTTGGGAGACTGAAAGAACGTATAAAAATCCTGTTTGATGTGAAATTAGTCCTACTCGTGGTACCTTGGGTCAGGGTTGATTCATATTTATTTACCTCTTTACTTTCCATTTAATATTTTCATGACGATGCTATGTTTTTTGAATGTAAATATTCAACTAAAATCAAAGAGAAAAAGATCAAGCAGACTTCCCTAATAACAGTCGTATTATGGTTCTCGTGGTGCGCCCACTTGCGTTCATGACTGCATTATTACTAAGAGAAATAGTGAGAAATAAAACTGCAAGAAAACCTATTCCTAAATACCCTAACTATTAAACCAATCAGGATACTACATGAAGTCATGCTTCCAATGTAGCCATCGGAGTAACTCCAATCCTGTAACGAAAACAAGATCAAGCATTACTAATAAGAATGGTAACAGAAATATATCACACTTACCTTCATAACAATCATCTAAAAATGAAGTAAGCACCATCTTACCATTTCCTTGGATATTCTTGTTGTACGAATCCTCCATCCATTGCGCAATCTTGTCGTGATAAGGGTCATAATGGAATGGGAGAGTGTAAGTAGGTTTGAAAAACTTGTCAGGATTACGAGGAAATGAAATAACCATCAGCCAAGGCTGAAATGCCCCATCCTCTTGACATTTCTCTAAGTGTTCATTAATTTCTTCACATGGAGGATCTAAAAGAAATATGTCACGCCTACTTCCAAGATACTTAGGTAAAAAGAAAGCAAGAACAACTTTGTCTTTATTATGAAATTGTTTTATATATGAATATTCAAGCCATCCTAAGATCCTGTCACAAAAATGGGGATGCAAACCATGACTTTGATGAAACGAATATATCAATGGGAAACTCATCATAGGAGGATTCGTGCAATCAATTGGATCATTGGTTTGAATGTGTCCTTCAATGAGATTGATCATTTCAAAATGTGAAGTATAAACATTAAGATTCGAGCTAAGCAAAGAACGAATGTGAAATGTAGAACGTTTTATCTCCATAAAATATAATGCATTGTCTTTTTCAACAATAAACTATGTAAAATCATCTCACAACTTGTCCTTTTCCCATGTGAGTGATGAAAGTGAACAAGCGTCAAATCCAGTTTTATCAATGTTATGCTCGGAATTAATTTCACCAAAATTTAGAATATTGAAAAGATATGATTGTGGCGGAAAAGAGTAGGATGTTGTAGGTAAGGTGTCAAGTCCAACAGAGTCTAGGAAGAGATCAAGATATAAAGAATAAAAGGAATCAGACATAAGCACATGAAAGGAATCTCTTGAATTAACAATGGTATTCTCAAGAGATTTCTCTTCACCTTCTTTAAAAACCTTACTCTGTTTTGGTGACAAATACATCAACATGATATGATCATCTAGATTTTCCTTTTGTGTGATAGATAATTCAAAATTTATGTGACAAACATCTAGTATTTCCTGTGAACAAAGTGCATTTTGAGGATGAAGGTTTAAGGTTTCTTCTTATAGTTGCATATCTTCTTCTCTAATCAGTTTCATAGGAGTACTAGAACATTCAAGACGATTTTCGTCGCTTAAGTGTTCTTCAATGACTGATTTTAAATGTTGATTAGAGCATGAGTTACAATAATGAGGGTATTCACCTTGAGCCAGAAACAAATCTTCTTCCATACTGGTCGTAGACTAAAAATACAATGATTCAAAGGAAAAACCAATTTGGTTGTCAATAAGAACCTGGTCAATAGATTCTACCTCCCTAGCTTGTTCAACATTGTTAGAAGGAGTCTTCTCTTCTTGTGATGAGAATTGTTCTTGCAGTCGAGTGATAGGATTTGCAATTGGTTCTTCGTTTGTGCTTGAATATGAATGGATGGAAGGGATGCAAACATCATAGAAGAGATTTAATGCAAATGACATGTCATTGAGACTAAATTTACAGAGGATATGATAGACTCTTTTCAAAAAGTCTTCTGAAGATGAATCACCGTTGATTAGCGTGAAATTCTTCACATAATTGATTGAAATCATAAATTTCAAAAGCATCTAGAAACTCATCTACAAATTGAAACCAATAAAAAATGTGACATGCTGGAAAGGATTCAAACCAATGTTTAATCCGACCTCTAAAGGTAAAAGAAAAAAGTTTGCATAAAACTCTTAAATCTAAGATGTCATGTTTGATGCATTTGCACCAAAACTTGTTAAGGTGGTCTTTAGCAGATGTATTGCCTCCACCATCAAAGGTGAGTTTGGACAAGCAAGAGACTGTCTCATTGGGAACATTGGGTAATGAGAAGTTGAAAGCATGTTCCAACACAGTGATTTAGGGAGCCATGGGGAAATTGAATACATTTAAAATAAAGGCTCCTACAAGGTCGGCTTGTTAGTTGGCCCTCCTTCTAACGCCATTTGTTGACGGGAGAAATTGACCGCTCGTCAACTGGAGGAGTGAATCCGGTTCGGGGTTGTCTAAATAACCCAAGTCGTTTGGATTAATCCACTTCGACGGGTTTAGCACCTTCGTTAGACGATCTAAGTCCTACGAAAGTGAAATGACAAAACTAAAGAAACTAACTAAATAAAAAAAACAAAACAACTGTTGGAAACTATATACAACCTAAATTATATTCACAGTTTGCTAACTAATAGTAATTCTACTTATTAAATGTACAGTGTATCAATATGATTAAATCTCTATTATATGTAGAATATTCACAAAATGCAAATTTTGATTGAAACCTACAAAATCATATATGAATTGACTTATGACAGTGAAGCTGGTGTTTTTGATTTTTTATAACTTTTATAAACAGAAAATGAGATGGCAGCTATCTAGCTAAGCAATAAAAATAACAATCTATACTATAAATCTAAACTACAAAAAATTCTTATATTGATTAAACTATTAAAATGAACTAGCAAACTGACCTGAAATATCATCTCCTATTCGTCCTATACATAGCATCTGCATTCGCTGTTTTGATGAGGCCAACCCGCATCAGATCTTTACCAGTGCTTCTCATAAACGCGAGGCAGTAACAATTGAATTCTAATGATAGAACATGTAAAGGATGTAGAAACAACAATTTTATAATTAAACAAATGATTACATTAAGATAAATCTCGCTGCAAAGATTTGTAAATAACTGCTCATTTAATAAGGAAGATTAACCTTCTGTTCATTAAATTGGAATAGGATAATTGTTGTACATAATATGAGAAACATAAAACATAGGCATCATATAAATCTAATCACATCAATATGTAATAAACTGTGATATCTAAAGTAGTCACAATTCAATTGTAAATCAAAATGAGCAACACTTGAACGAAAATATGATATATCTAAGCTAAAGTTGTACCAAAATCAACCTTCCATTCAAGTTTGTCAATCATAAACCCATAGTTTCTGTTCCCAGGTAGCCATTTCATTTGTTTACAAAATAATACATTTATAAAGGCCACAGGATCAAAACATTCCCAGTGGAAATTATCAAATCTGTTCCAAAAATCGTGGGGAGCACAATCTCCCAAATTCCCATTTCTATGCAAAACTAACAACCTAATCTAAAACCATGTAAAAAAATAGTATGTTCAGAGATGCCACAAGCAATCCAATCTCCTTTAGAATTCGTATGTACCTGAAAATGCACAATAATACATGATTTCAGATTGCATTTTAGTTAAAAAATCAACAAATCTGAATTTTAGTAACTAGCTACAGAATCTCACGATTTTGTAGCTAGTTATTATTATAAACAGATTCATGTTTTATCAATTGAATCAAAACAGAAATAGATATGATTTGAGCAAACAAATTCTGTATGCTAATTCAAAACACAAACAAAATCATTTTAAAATCACTTTTAAAATACGATACCTCGGATTCAGGGATTCGTTTTGATCAAGCTATTTTCGAATTTACAATGGAAGTGGTCGCCTCCACATTCTTAAAGACAACAGAGCCTGTGGATGTATAACTTACTGACAGACTGCTTGAAAATCTTTGGATTGATCAAGGGTTCACAGAAGGCTGAGGCACAAGGTTGGACGGGTGAGAGGGGTTCTGAGGCACAGGCTTGGAGAAGCCACAAATGTTTCAACACTTGCAACCAGATCAAAACGCACCTTTCAGCCACAGAGAAAATCTGAGATTTGACCTCTAAAAGACGAGCTATATCTCTGTAATGACCCAATTTATGAGGAAACCGCCCTTCTTGAAGGTAAAAGGGTTCATTTTGGTTCTGGGTTTTCAAGGGTTTGATCTAATTCAAAACAGTTTGCTCAGAATCGCTCACACAAAAACGTGTCTCTAGGAGGCAATTACGGGGTTAGCCTAAGAAGTCTTCTCTGACATTATCAAAGAATAACAAAGTCTGGACACCATTGGGTTCAATTATCACTATAGGATCCATGGCTAACCGCAAGAAATCAACAGGGTATTCAGCGATAGGGTTTGACAGAAAAGAAATAGAGCCATTTTCCCTGAGCTTCCCCAACACAATGCAAAGGTAGCAAGGGCGGAGCGTTAATGTTATGCGTGTGAGGATAGTGGTGTAGATCGAGGTCATGCACTAACATCATATCAGGATATACTTGGAAAGACACCTTGGTGTAATAAAACTCATAACAGTTTTAAACCAATATATGCATACCCAAAAATTCGATCAATATGTCAAATAGACAATTGCCTATCCACGATTTGATCAATAAAATCTATATGTCAAATAAAACATTACATCAAAGATTTTATAAATCAAAACCACATTAACAATAATCAAATGCATAAATAGGTGGTGTTTTGATACATATGTAACCAATGGGGTGTTTGATACCAAGGAGTTATAACCATGTAGACAATTAGGTTCATGATAAACCTAGTAAACATTAACCCTTTGATGTAATCACATGAATTCCAACTGTGGGTTTTCACGCTTGTAGTCGTGAAAACGAAAATGAAAAGCAAGTATGCAAAAAGCGGAGGATAATGGTGTCATTTAATGAGAAAATTTGCGACGAGTAATGAGGGTTTAAAAACCCTGTGTGGGCATCTTGTAAAAAAGATAGAGATTAATATGGCTGCCAACACTACATCAGAGAATTATTGAAATGAATTTTGAATTAGTTAAGAGGAAACACACATAGTTCAAATTCCTTAAGCCCAAAGAATCATAAGACGAATTCTAAGCTCTTTAACTCTCCAATTTGAACATAAGAAATTGTAAATGGAATTGAATAACACAGGAAATACATACAATGAAAGGAGACAAAAATCATATCTCCACCATTAGAATATTTTCATAGAGACTTATGCATATATATTCAATTCGTCTCTAGAAAGTTACTAAGTCCTCCTGCTATGAGGGCATGCCCCTCTCTAGTAAGTCCAACCATTCATTTATATTTTTAATAGTCTATATAGATAAATTGCGTCCGGGATTCAAAATGAATCATATTCCCCAAGATACCAAAAATAGACATCAGTTACAATGGAGTAACATACAACATTTGTACTCCTATTTTGTAGGGGATGTTATAATCAAAACTAACATATTTGAGATTTTCGCTTTGAATTCCACATGTCTATATTATTACAAAATTTTCTAAAACATACTTAATTTAGATTGAAATATATTTTAGATTACCAATTTCTTCTTTTAAAGTGTCAAGCCAAGCAGGCTGGTTTTCTCCAATGCTTTCCACCACTTCAGATTTAACTTTTGTCTTTTGCCGCTTGCTCCTTTTCTCCTTGCCATCTTGCAAGTGACATCTGTATGCATACCCATTGATAATTAAATACTTCATGATAGGATTTAGCCTAATACCTTCACCTGAACCCGACTCATTTGCATGCTCTGTGCGAAATTCGTTGCTAATATTCATGCAACAAGATTTTCTTTCTTCTTCATTGATAAATTTGTCATATTATTTTAATATCTTGGTTCACAGGAAGGTTCCTCGTATGTCTTTTCCATTTTCTCAGGTTTCCTATAAATCATGAACTTATCTCCCTTAGTTGTACAGGAACTAGAAGGATGATCCAGTTTATGAATACCCCATCCAGGAGTGAAACATTAATCGCCCAAAACAAAGTAATGCCATCCATGTTTTGAATGACAGTCGTCATTGAGGGACAATCATTGATTACTGATGAAATTACTTGCAAGGAAAATGACCTATCATGCTCTACTATCGATTTCAAATGATGAGCCTTTGAATCAGATTTTTGGCAGTGTTCACCCGACATTGCACGGATGAAAGTACCTGACCAGGTGTCCTGAGGTGATTTGATGGCCTGTCAACTTTCCCTTTCCACATGTGATCCTTGGATGTGACATATCTAATCATTTTCTGATATGTGACATCGAGGTGGGTTGATTGGTTTCAATCTTACCCTCTTTCCCCCCAATATGTATCTGGTGGTGCCACGTGCCCTTGAAACAAAATCACGATATTCATATTATCCGATCTCCGAGAGATTAACCGACATGCTATTTCTCCACCTAATATGTCCTATGACCATCGATCGACAACGCTCATGATCCATGACCCGTTGGATCCCATTGACTTCACCTTACCACTATATTTAGCCACGTCCACTAGATCTGACCCCGTCTACTAATCTATCGCTCCTCTATACTGATTTATCCTCCTGCTAAATCCCAAGGCTGGGACCCTATATGAAAAACGTTATAGTGATAACATGGGCTCCAACTAGGGATGCTATCCTCCCTGCGAGGTAGCAAAGAACAATATACCCTATGCCTTATCCATTGGAGATTATCTTACAACAGGCATGTGCCATGCTTTGACCTGAAGACTAAATGTTGGATATACTACCAAAATTTAACTGAATACTTTATTTGGGAATCTAAACTTGAAAATGCTTGATTGTCAAGATTATTCACACCTACCTATACTAACTACTCAAATGTTCTTCCAGTCAAGTGAAATAAAAATACCAATGCAACCATGCCAACATTTCATCTACTCTTTGTTTACTTTTTATATTCTTTCTCCAAAGCCTGTTCACCAACAACTCATTTGAGAAGTTATATACAAATTTGAATCTTAGAATTTCAAGAATATTGAGACTGTTTATTGTTTCTAGCAAAACTGTAAATGGATCTTCCAACATATTCATAAGGCCAAAACTATGTTTCACTTCTTCCATTGCATTCTGTTTTTCATGTGATTCACCTAGTTGATTTCCATCAAGAGTCTGATAGATCTCCTGAGACGGATAGAAGCAACAACCTCCTGAATCAAAAGACAACACTGGCTGAAAAGATACCTTTGGTGTAAAAGACAAGCCCCTTTCATACGTGTTTGTTGTCTTTGCTCTATTTTTTCTGTTTTGAGAACATTTTCAAATGAAACATCATAAATATGTTTGTCTATTCTTCCATTCATATAAACAAAAACATTCATACATTCTTGAACATCTTCAAATATGACAACAATATTATGTGCATCAAGGCTATTCTTTTGTTCGTCAAACAATCCTGGTTTGGTTTTATTAATCATCTAGAAATTTGCTTGAGGGATGCCATTTTGTCCTTTAAAAGAACGAGTGGAAGTAAGTTCATGTTCATAATCTCTCTGCAAATGTCAAAATCTGACAGCATGAATTGTTTCACAGTCTAGAGTTCTCATGGATGCATCTTCAAAACCATGATTTTAAAAGTAATCAAATATAACAACTACTTCTTTATTATCTTTCATCTCTGATTGAAAAGTGGCATACACTATTTTGTTGTTTTCCTGAAACTCTATGCCATTTGTTTGTTCACTACATCTAGTTTCCATATATGTAGTTTTAGAATCCTCATCTTCGTCCAGGCCACTTAGAAATTGAACAACCACATCATTCTCAGGGGAAGAAAGACAACTTTGAAACACTTTGTCTTGTTGTAAATCTTTATTAAGTTTAGGAGAAGGAAAATGAATTTTAATAATAATTTCTTGATCATCTTCATCCTCATTGTCAAGCTGGTAGTTGAGCACAGGTTGCAAATCTGAACTTAAATAACCTCCCATGTAACCAAACACATGATCATTTAAAGCATGTGAAGGTTGTTGATCTTCCTCACCAACAAAAATTTTCCCATGTAAAGCAGTGCTATTGCAGTCAGACTTTCTTGCCTCTATTACCTCATTATTTTCTTTCAACAATTCAAAGGAAGAAAAACATAATGGAAGATGGTTTTCATTTGTAATTCCATTGTACCCTGAATATTCAACATCATGTCTGGAGGATTTCTGATTTGAAACGTTATAAAAAAAAATCTTCAGCGTTTTGAAGGAAGAAAAACCAGTGGCAAGTTTCCTTCACCTGATTCAAAATCATTTTATTTACTCATGTCATGTGCACATCTTTCCATTTATTTAGGTTGTTGAACACACTCCTTTTCATATTCCTCTTTGACCAATGGCTGCAATTTCTTGTCAAATTGTCTTAGTGAATCAATGTGATTTGGCATCAACATACTTTCCTTTGTTTCAATGATGACCTTATCATTTTATTTCAACAATTCAAATGAAGAAAATAATGAAGGCAAATAATTTCCTTCAGTTGTTTCAGTACCCTCTTCTTTGTAACTGTGATATGTATGCTAATTTCTCTCATTATATTGATGAAAAAGAACATTTCCTGATAGAGGAAATGCAATTAGCTGTTCTGGTAGATAATTATCATAATCATCATCATATTGATTGTATATACGCAAATCAGTAACTTCTACAATATTGTCTAACAATAAAAAGCTTGGGACATCAACCTGTTCCTCAACAAACTGATTTGCAAACTCATCTTCTTGACTGTCTTCAAATGAATATATGAAAAAATCAACTCTATGCTCATCATGGTGTGGATCAGAAACTACATAAGTACCTTACCTTTCAATAAGTGGGATATAATGCTCTACAAAATCATTTTCATTCAAAACTTCAAAAAAAATTCTGCCTTGGGAAACATGACACCTACCTCGGGAAACATGTCATGTATTTAGGTGGTTTTTCCGGCACATGGTTTTTGCCGATGGTTTTCTATTTCCGGTTAAGGAATTAGGGTTTTGGACTAATACAGGTCATTGGGTTAGGCTTTTGGATGCCACTGGATCCTATATATATTGTATTGTAAACAATGTAATATATGAATGAATATAATATATGTTGGTTTTCCCGGTTTGGGTTTCCAGGGGAAAAATCTATGTGTAATGTTTGTATTTGCCATTGTATCTTTTCTGTTCTTTTCTGAATATCTATTAACAATAGACATTGTACAAGGTTATAATTTACATTTGGTATCAGAGCTTTATTGGCTTCAGGGGGATGCCTTTGTGGTCAAGGGTTTGGCTCAGGACTGTGATAAGCCTTGTTACAGTGGGAGATCTGCGGTATTGTTTTTCAGGTGAAAAAAAATGGCAAAAAATTCGAAGATGGAGATCGAGAAGTTTAATGGGAAAATATTCGAGGTGTGGAAGCTCAATATGGAAGACATTTTGGTGGATAGAGATCAATAGATCATGGTAGATCTAGGTATTGCACCTACAGGAACTTCTGTAGATGACTGGAAAAAGATGGATCCGAAGGAAAAGAGCACAATCCGACTATGTCTCTCTGATTCAGTATTATTGATTATGTCATAGGAAGCTACAGCCAAGGATTTATGGGAAAAGTTTGGGAAGTTGTATCAGTCTATTTCCTTGGTAAATAAACTATTCCTGAGAAAGAAGTTGTATAACTTGAGGATGAGAGATGGAGACTCAGTGGTAGAGCATTTGAATGCCTTCAATACTATGGTAAGTCAGTTAGTATCTGTTTAGATTAAAATTTTAGATGAATATAAATGTATTATTTTGTTGTGTGCTTTACCAGACTCGTGGGATAGTCTAGTTGTGGCCATAGGTAGTAATACAACTTCTTTGAAGTTTGAAGAAGTGGTGTCATCCTTGTTGTCAGAGGAGATGAGACAAAAGAATATGGAAGGACATAGCACAAATGCATTATTTGCAAGAGGACATTCCCAGAAAAGAAATAGATCTAATTTCTCAAGTAGGAGATCTAAGACTAAGGGTAGATCTAAATCTCCAGGAAAGTTTGTAAGGGTATGTTCGAGGTGTGGAAGAGAAGGGCACTACAAGAAGCAGTGTAGATCCAAAGTTGAGAAAAAGAAGGGATCTAAAGAATCTTCTTCTACAGAAGAAAAGACCTCCAAGGAAGAAGGAGGGGATGTGTACTTGGCCTCTTCAAGCACAAATGAAAATCATGAGGAATGGTTGATTGCCTCTGGTGCATCCTTTCATATGACTCCCCATAGGGAGTGGTTCTGTGAATATGAAAAGTATGATGGAGGTAATGTTTTCTTAGGTAATGATTCGACAACCAGAATCATAGGAAGAGGAAGGGTCCAGTTTAGACTCATAGATGGAAGGATTAGAACACTGCTTGGTGTTCTACACATCCCAGGTATGGCTATAAATTTGATTTCTATAAGAAAAATGGAAGATGCAGGGGTAAAAACAATTTTTGAAAAGGGAACTTGCAGGATGGTTCGAGGATCAATGGTGTTGATGAAGGGAGTTTGGTTTGGAACTCTGTATAAGCTGATAGGAAGCAATACTAGTGATGGGTGTAATAGCTCCATTGTTCCTGATATTGGAGTTGAAGAAGAAATAACTCCTACAGTCTCTGGAGAAAAGGTTATGTTGTGGCATCAAAGACTGGGGCATATCGGAGAGAAGGGTCTTCAACTACTACACGGTAAAGGTATGGTTGAAGGTATGTCTAACTTCTCTTTGGATTTTGATTTCTAAGAACATTGTCTATATGGGAAGAAGAATCGGGTAAGATTCCCCTCCGGTGCAATGAGGGAAGAAGGAATTTTACAACTAGTTCACAGTGATGTTTTTGGAGCTGTTTCAGTCCCATCATTGGGAAAATCTGTGTACTATGTCTCATTTATAGATGACTTCTCGAGGAAAACTTGGATATATTTCCTCAAGAAGAAATCTGAAGTCTTTGACAGGTTTAAAGAGTTTAAGGCTCTTGTTGAGAATCAAATAGAGAAAAGAATTAAGGTGATGAGAACTGATAATGGCGGAGAGTTATGTGAGAATGAATTTGAAGAATTCTGTAAGAAGTGCGGTATAGCAAGGTAAAGACTACTCCATATAAACCTCAGCAGAATGGAGTTGTAGAAAAGATGAATAGGACGCTGATGGAAAAAACAAGGTGTATGCTTAGTGGTGTCGGGTTAGGGAAAGAATTTTGGGCAGAGACAGTGGGTACTGCATGTTATCTGGTCAACAAATCACCCTCATCAGCATTAGGTGACAAGACTCCACAAGAGGTATGGACTAGTAAGGAACCTTCTCTCACACATCTTAAGGTATTTGGCTGCAATGCATATGTTCATGTTCCAAAGGAAAATAGGAATAAGCTGGATAAGAAGGCTGAAAAATGTATATTTATTGGATATAAAGATGCTCTCAAAGGTTATAAGCTTTGGAACCTAGAAACTAAGAAGGTAGTGTATAGTTGAGATGTGGTATTTAGAGAAATGAAGGATGTTGTTAAACATGAAGTCCTACCAAGTAAGGAAGAACTAGAGAAGATAGAGTTTGATTTAAAGGATGATGAAGCAGACTCTACAAAAGAACATGAATTAGGAGAAGAAGATCCTCATACTCCAGTATTGAGGAGATCAAATCGAGAAAGAAGGCTACTGGAAAGGTATAGTCCATCTGATTTTCGTTCAAATTTTGCTTTGTCTATTATTAATGATGATCCTAGAACTGTCAGGGAGACAGTGGATTTGGAGGATGGAAATCTCTGGAAAAGGGCCATGGAAGAAGAAATGGCATATTTGGATAAGAATGAAGCTTGGGATCTAGTGGAGTTTCCAACTGGAAGAAATCCCATTGGCAGTAAATGGGTATTTAAAAAGAAGTTGAATGCAGAAGGAAAAGTGGAGAAATACAAAGCTCGACTAGTAGCAAAGGGTTATTCCCAAGTTGAGGGAATTGATTTTGGTGAAATTTTTTCTCCTGTTGCCAAGTTAACCTCTATAAGATTTATGTTATCTGTTGTTGCTGCATTTGATTTTGAAGTAGAACAAATGGATGTGAATAAAAAATTCTTGCATGGGGATCTGGAAGAAGAAATATTTATGAAGAAACCAGAAGGTTATGCCGTGAAAGGAAAGAAGGAGCTGGTATGCGAGCTGAAAAAGTCCCTGTATGTTTTAAAACAATCACCATGGATGTGGTATCAAAAATTTGATACTTATATGATGGGACTTGGTTTCACAAGAAGAAAAGAGGACAACTGTGTGTATTGTAAATTAATTGGTGATCATTTGATTTATTTGGTCTTGTATGTGGATGACATGTTGCTGATAGGAAACAACAAGGAGATTATCTAGGATGTGAAAACTCAGTTGTCCTCTAAATTCGACATGAAGGATCTTGGTGCTTCAAATTTCATTTTGGGCATGGAAATTAAAAGAGATCGAAAAAAGAGGAAACTATGGTTAAATCAGAGAAAATATGTCAACACAATGTTGCACAGGTTTAATATGTAGGAATGTAAACCGGTCAAGGTTCCTATTCATGTTGGTGTAAAGTTATCTACGGATCAGTGTCTCAAGACACATGAAGAAGAGGAGGACATGTCTCATGTTCCATATGTGAGTGCAGTTGGTAGTTTGATGTATGCAATGGTCTGTACTAGACCGGACATTGCACATGCAGTGGGAGTTTTGAGCAGGTATATGTCAAAACTAGGGAAGGAGCATTGGACAACAATAAAAAGGGTTTTCAGGTATTTGCATGGCAATGCTAGCTATGGATTGTGCTATGAAGGAAGACTGGGATTGGATAGAGTAGTCGATATACATGGCTTTTTGGATGCAGATTGGGCTGGAGATTTGGATTTTAGGAGATCTACAAGCAGGTATGTGTTTAACCTGTTTGGAGGAGCAGTAAGTTGGATGAGCAAAAGACAGGCTATAGTGGCACTTTCAACTACAGAATCTGAATACATGGCAGCCACTCATGCTGTTAAGGTCCTAACCCGCACATAGGTAGATCAATGTATTCAGATGTAATAAAGGTCAATATTAATAAGACCTTTCAATAAAATAGAATAAGGCGGATGTAAGAAGACCTAATAGAAGCTTCCGCTTCTAGAAGGATC
>ML779076.1:163160-175552 GCA_009831015.1 Picea engelmannii | reverse complement strand
AAGGTACAATGTATGTAAAAATAAGAACTACAGTTGCTAGGCAACTATGTCCTTCACTCCAAGATGACTTTGGAAAGAATGGAACTTCTTCTTAGTGAAGATGTCTTTCATCTATTTTGTTGAAGGAAAAAACTATAATTCGATGATACCCTCATGTACTAAGTCTCGGATGTAGTGCATGTGGATATCTATGTGCTTCATCCACTTTCTATGAACTAGATCTCCGTAGAACGTCAGAGTGATTTGGTTGTCACACCAGATGATGATCAGACGATGAAACTGAATGCCCAACTCAGTGAGAAAATGTTGTAGCCACATAGCCTGAATGATTATGTTAACTACTCCTCTGTACTCTGCCTCGGATGAAGATAGAGCAATGGAACTTTCTTCTTCCTCGACCAACCGATAGGCCCGAAACGAAGACTAAGTGAGTAACCAGATGTGGAATTGTGATTAGTGTTATCACTAGCCAGTCAGAATTAGTAAACTCGATAAGATATAATGTAGAGTCCGATGCATAATGAATCCCAAAGGCGGTGGTTCCATGTACATATCAAAGGATATGCTTTGCAACCTTCCAATGTAGCTCATGCTCCTCCTGCATGAACCTGGAAACTACACCAATTGCATAGGAGAGGTCTGGTTTGGAGTGTGTGAGATACAACAAGATCCCCACTAGTTGTCTGTACAATGTGTTGTCAACCAGTGGAGTCTCTCTGCCATCCTTAAGTTTGACCCATGATAGGAAAGGAATCAGATCAAACTTGCAGTCTGTCATGTGAAATCTCTGAAGGAGATCTTGTGCATACTTGGCCTGAGACAGTTTGATTCCTGATGCATCTTGATTGATCTCGAGTCCAAGGAAGAAGTGTAGCGGACCCATGTACATCATCAAAAACCTGTCATGTAGAATCCTCTTGACTGTAGCAATCGTGGAATTCGAGCAACCAGTGATCAACAAATCATCAACATACATAACTAAGAGTAGAAGTGAATTAGTCGTCCTGAGCATGTAGACATTCGGGTATGATTTACAACGTAAAAAGTTTTGTGACAATAGGTAGGAGTCCATCTTGGCATACCATGCCCTCAGAGCCTACTTAAGGCCATAAAGAGACTTCTTCAGTCGACAGACCAAATATGAGTCATGCATAAATCCCTGGGGCTACTCCATATAGATCTCCTCAGAGAGATCACCGTGAAGAAATGCATTTTTCACGTCCATCTGATGGAATTCCCATCCCTTGGCTGTCGCAATGGAAAGTGCCAACCATATGGAATCCATCTTTTCTACTGGAGTGAAGGTCTCATCATAGTCAATACCATGCACTTGCTGAAACCCTTTGGCAACAAGCCTGGCTTTGTATCTACTGATATATTTATCCATTGTGCTCTTGGTACTATAGACCCATATGCATCTAACAAGTTTCTTCCCAGATGGAAGGGGAACTAGATCCCAAGTATGGTTCTTGATAAGGGAGTTGTACTCCTCTTGCATGGTGGATTCCCAAAAGGGATTTCCAGTAGCCTCGTCATAAGAATATGGATCTGAAGATTGAAACAAGAAAATATGCTTGTAGGGAAATGGGTCAGTGGTAGTGAGTGCAATATGAGGCTCCTCAAAATCAGATAGAGTCCTCCTATTATTGACTGAATCACAAACGAGATCCCCTGCATCTTGAAGAGTAATCTGTGCCCACTTGGGCCTCTACTCTAGCTCTACAACTGCATCTGGACGCTCTCACTCTACATCTAACTGTACTGACTATGAATCCAAATCATCTGAGTCCTATGAATCACAACTCTCATCTGAAGAAGAGTCGGCATGTGCATTCTCATCATCTCGGATAGGTGGAATAATGAAGGTGTTTGCATGTGGTTGTTGAGGTACATGTGAGACACTTTCCTCGAATTGGACACTACACTCAATCATGAGTCGGTCCAAGGAAATATCAATAATCCTATATCTCTTCACACCGTCGAGGTATCCAACAAAAATACACTCAATTCTCTATGGATCAAGTGCCTTCCTCTTTTCAGAGGGAATCTAGGCCCATGCACATGAAACAAAAATGCGAAAGTGGGTCATTTTCGATTTGAGGCCACTCCAAGCCTCATAGGGGGTATTATATTTGACATACCTATGGGTAGATCTATTTTGGATGTATATTTCACAATTAAGTGCTTCGTCCCATAGTCTATGTGGTAGTGACTTTGCACGCAACATGCAAGATGCCATCTCCTTTAGAGATCTGTTTTTCCGCTCAACAACTCCGTTTTGCTGCGGAATATAGAGAACTATGTGATGCAACTGAATCCCTTCCTCATGGAAAAGATTATGGATCTCATGATTTACGTACTCTCCCCCATTATTAGTTCAGATGAATTTGATCTTCTTTCCAGATTGTGTCTCAACCAGGGATTTCAAGTCTTTGATGTGTTGAAAGACCTCAGTTTTTCTCTCGAGAAAGTAGATCCATGTAAAACGTGAGAAATTATCAACCAAAATGAGAATAGACCTCACTTTTTTGATAGATGGATGTGGAAAAGGACCCATAAGGCCATTGTGGATTAGATCTAAAGGTGCATAATCTCTTTGAGACTTTCCTTTGTCGAGTTTCTCTTGAGGGTGTTTTCTGAGAACACATACCTCACATACTCCCTTGGAGAAATGGATGTCGGGTAGACCATCAACCAATATTTTCTTGCTAATTTTTTTCATGTATGTGAAATTCAAATGTCCAAACCTTTTGTGCCATATCCTACTACTTTCATCAGCATGAGTAAGCAATAAACAAGAATTAGGTTCAATGAATTCAGAAAAAGTATACAATCTAGATTGATGATTTACCTCACTGATAGCAACCCTGGAGTTGGTTGCATGTCATAGATGTCCATAGAATTTTGTGTGAATATGAATTTATTTCTAGTGACAGAATTCCTCATCTAATACAGGAATATAAGGTTGATGGAAAGTTTGGGAACGTACAATAGATTCTCGAAGCTTCCGCTAGTGAGTTCAATCCTTCCTTTTCCGGTGACTTCGACAAAAGAGTTCCCCCCCATCAGAATAGGAGGACCTTTGCATGCATCCAATGAATAATATACTTCTTTTGAGGCATTTGTGTGATGTGATGCTCCTGAATCTATGATCCAAGAATCAGGAGAGGAGTTGATGGCAATCAAGGCATGGCTATAATTGTCTTTCTTGGGATTCTGATCTTCTAGCTTCTTCTTCTTGGCATCCTTGGGGATGCGATATCCAAGGTTGTTTTGATGAATTATTTGAGTCATTATATCTATTTTTTTTTTCATGCATGCAGTTTCTAGATGGAATCCTTTGTGACAGTACATGCATTTCTCCCCTTTTCTTTTGTTTTCCCCTTTGGATCCGGAGGCATCGGTGAAGGGTTTTGGGTACCCTTCCTTCTTCAGATGTGCATGAGATTTGATTTTGTTTTTATATTTATATTTATTCTATTTATGGCTGCAATATTGCACATTAAGTGCATGCTCCTTTGGGCCTTTGATTTTTCCCATGTTGATGAGCTCGGTTTTCTCTTGTGTCAGGTCTTCAATAAATTCCTCAAGAGAAGTCATATTCCAAGTGGCTCCAGAGGAAAATCTGACATAATGGAATGTGGATATGAATACAGAGAATTCAGGACCAAGTTTGGAGAGAATGGTGAGAACCATTTATTTATCCTCCTTAGATTTATCAACCCCGCAAGATTTGAGTTATGATAGTAAATCCTTGAATTTTGTAAAGAAATATTGGATATTGTCTAAGATTTTTGGATCCAATGTGATAAATTACACCTCTAGAATGTGTCCCCTCATCTCATCCTATTTTCCAAAGATCCCTTCCAAGTAGGGATGATTTTAAGGATGTAAATTTATTTTAAAATGTAGAAACCTTGGTGAATATTACTAATCCTTCATATGTCAATTATAAATGTTTGGCAATATTTTTTTAGAAATATTCAAATTTCTACGTATTTTATATAGTTTTTATAAAACTTTGGCGATTTCTAAGGTAAAATAATTTTATCCTATAAAATTTGGGCGAATAATTTTTAAAATAGCGAATCTCATTTTTAGAAAAACCATGGAAAATTAGCCCATGAGCTAAATTTAGCCCCTAAAATCATCCCTGCTTCCAAGGTGGTCCAGGCTTCATTAGGAGTCTTACAAGAAGATATGTGAAAAAGGAGATCGGGAGAAATAAGACTGCAAATTGTTCTGAGTGCTTCATCCATGTGATTTAAATACTTGGATTTTTCTATGGCTAGTGTCAGACTGTCAGTTTTGTATCTGTATTCAAGGATAACCTATATGATCCTCTGGTTAGGAGATGAACCATTATTCTCTCCTTCCATGCAAAGTAGTTGTAAGGTGTAAGAATGAATTATTTTTGGAAATCCATCTTTCCCTTGTCTTCAATCTTTTTTACTTGCACTTGTTTTTGGTGTAGCTATTTCTTTGTAGTCCGTCAGCTCTGATACCATGTAAATATATTGAACCTACACAAAATAGATATATCTAGAAAATACTACACACATTTTTATAGAGAAATTAAGAAAGAAGAATAAGAGAAAGAATTATTTACACATGATATACTTTGTATAACTCAATGAATGTGCACTGGAGGATAACCAATGCACCATAGTGGTGGTATAGGTTGACTTGGACACACACCAATAGTTATGATAGAGAACTTCCACTTAGTCCAGTCTCTCAGGCAGTTACGGTAGTGAACTTCCACCTAGGTGAGTTAACTAGTCAACTAGTCTTCAGTTAACTGATTGAACAAAGAGTAGTGAGGAGTAGATCATGGAATCAAGGGTAATGCACCAGTCTGGTGATGATCCCAAGGAAAGTGTGCATTATCATGGTGATTATCCCAATGTTACATGGTGACAAAACCAATGCAACATCTAAACTCAACTCAACTAGTCAAACTGAAGTGTCAATTGAAAGAGAGTATTCTCTAGGTGGAATATTCTCCCGTAAAATATAAGAGACTAGATAATGACTAATTATGTCTAATAAACAAGGAAAAACCTTAGGAAAAAGAAATCCTAGGTGTGTGTGAAGTAACTCCAACAGAAGAAATCAAGATAATAGGGAGATTGGTAGTGACATAGGGCATGGTGAAAAAATATGAGTAAGACTACAACAAGAAGCTTATGACACTAACGACACATGACATAAAAGAAATATTTGAGATGGAGGCAAAGGAAAAGAAATAAGTCGCTAGAGCAAGAGAGACATTGAAAAAATTTATGGAGTCGTGGAAGGGAATGACGCAACAGGCCTGAGTGGCTCAAGATGAGCTAGAGGTGAGTGTTGAGGGCCTGTTCGACAGACATTTTGGATGAAATTTTGAGAAATATCCTAACGGTTGAGGAGATGTGTAGTAAAGGCATATTCAAGATTGAAGATGCTTAGTAAAATATCATTTAGGATCAGAGTGCAATAAAAGTTTATTTGGTGGTGCATAAGAAGATAAAGAAAGGAAATAAAACAAGGAAACAAAGCAAGGAAAATCATCATGCATATGTGTTACAAAGGAAAAACTCTCTATGGCAAGGGTAAACCACAACAGATAGGTATGAATGCAGAAATATACTCAATTCCAATATATACTATATAAACCAATGTGCAAGTGAGATAAGAAATAATCCTACCTCGTTCCAACATTTGATGATGTTCCACTATTGAGCACTTTGACCCAAATATTTGTACCTGCAACAAGTTCTCAACAAATAAGCAGAGAAATTCTATAGTGATAATATAAAGGAGTTAGCACATTAGATAACATAATCAATTAATAAACATTACAAATATGCACATAGATAATAATCATATATTTTCACGATACCAATTGGACAAGAAAGGATTATTTCTATTAATAAATGATCAATAGAAGTGAAAACATTACAGACTTCTGTGTCGGCACAGTTCGAAACCAAGAAATCATGTTCCTTCCAACTGGGCCTCCACCACTTCAATCCTCCACCAAAGGAAAGCTCATAGGAAAGAGACAATGAGGTTCTCTCAGTAATAGGGAAATAGCTTGGGAGTTGAAAACTATGTTCAGACTTGAGGGAAAAAGGGATGTAGACTCAATATGAAGTAATTTCTCCAGAGTAACTTTGCTCTCAATGTTGAATGCTTTCTCATTTTTTATATAGCTCGGAACTGTGTTCTTATAGCCTTTAAAATGCAACTGAAGGGTCAATTCAGAACGTTTCCAGTATATGGAAGGCCAAGGATCAGAGATTTTCTATCGTGACATGGAAACCCAACTTCATTTTTGTATTTTCTGGCACAAATCCTGATGTACGCGGGTTGTATTGGAGCATATTGCATATATGCATGTTGTATAGTAGATAGGGCACATATATGTGGAAAAAATGTATTTTTGGTTCTGGATTCATAAAAAATGGGATGACAAGTCTGCATAGGGAAACAGAAAAAGGCCCTCTGTGCAAGATAGCTATGGTGAGGCAAATCTTGCTATAATAGATTCCCCCTAATGTGTGAGATTAGAGGAGTATCTACGATGGCTGGAATATATTATAAATAACCCATAAGTGGAGTGGTGTAAATCGAGTTGGAAATACTAGTTGCTCATTACATTCTGCTTTAAATTTACATACATGGTTGCTAATAGAATACAATGCAGAACCATGTAAAAAATATACCAAATATGTGTTTGTGGCCATGAATAGGAAAATATAAATGTAGTTATATGCCAAAAGTTGTCATAATCACGAAGAAGGCCCAATAGAACCAGTCTCAAAACCAATCTGAATATATATGTATACAATGGAGTATAATATGATGTCCCATGATTATTGTAGTCAAATAGGTGTTGGTCCAATGAAAAGGAAGAAACATCTCAGGAAAACTGCGGCCACATAGTGATGTCTTCAAGTCTTCTACACATCCGCCAAAGGTGCAAGTCTACATCATGTGAATAAAGGAGTTGAGGTCGAACACAATGAGACATCGTTTGATTACTGGTCATTGAGGTATACCGTTAACAAATGCGAGACAACCTACAAATAATGAAAGTAGGTATCAAGGCACCGAGCACATTCCTACAAGTGTGAATAAAGGAGTCGATTCTGAACATCTGAGGAATCCATTGATCAGGAGACATTGATGTATTCCCATCTATCAATGGCAAGAGAACCTACCACTAATGACTACAAGTATCAAGGTACTCATAAAACTATAGGTCCTATTTCCAGAATAAATGAGCTGAAGTCGATGGAAAGAGACCCACTAAAAGGAGAGCATTAAGGCATCTCTCATCAATTAGCACAAGGAACAAAGCAGGAGCTTCACAATTTGGTGGAGATGATATGAAGAACATGTTCACGAACCAACGACCCTATGTGTCTTCCACATGTGCCAAATGCAATTGTTACACGAAAAAGACCCTCTGAATACAAGCCAATGATGAAAAGTGTTGAAAAAGGAGAGGAAACCACCAATAAGGATAATGGCATCCAAGACACTGCACGAATCCCAAAGTGTGAATAGATGTCTTTCCGTCGAACACAAGGGAAACCACCTAGTCAACGACCAATGATGAAATTTCGACTATTGGGTTCAAGGTAACCTACCAATGATGAAAGTAGGGCTAGGGTGCATGATAAGACCATAGTATCATGTGATTCTAAGACAAATTGAGGGTATGGCCGACATGAAAAGTCAAGAGTTCTGAGGAATGGAAAAAATAGGTTGATAGACTTCCTTTGAACAAGAGCATGAGACATATGGTGGACTCCAATAGCATAGACTCGATGATGTGACTATTAGATGTAGGAGGCATCAATAATGTTCTCTATAGGGACTGGAAGAGTAACCAATCAGTAGAGAAAACTCTGTAACAAGATCAACTTCCTATGGCCATGCTAAACCCAAAATTATGATGACACAAGGACTCAATAATTTTGTGCTCTGTTCAAAGGCGACACAAATTATTCCAATTATAATATATTACTCCCTTCCCACCCATTTTTTTTTTTCATAACAAATGATTGCTATGATACAGAGGAGGAAATGAGTGTCACAAGTAAGCAAAACTAGTTCCAACAGTGGAACATACCTATACTCAATGCAAGGAGATGCATGCGAGAGATGGACACTCGGGGTGATGTTTCCTCTAGAGTATAGGGTGTCAAATTGTGAAGGATATAAATAAGGCTTTGCTTTGTTGAGGATTCAAAAATTGCTTAGGAAATGGTTTATAATGCAAAGTGAGAACTGGCTAAAGGCTCAATATTGCAAGTGAGGGCATGAGATGCAATCACAACTTGACCCCAAAAAAATCCTTTTTATGTCTTCTAGTCTACTTGGTGTGAACAAGAGGTAAACTTGTGCCAAATAGACGTCTTTTCAAATCCAATTTACGAGTGTGAAAAATACAAGTTCACTTGGAAATCTTTTCTATTTTTAGTAACGAGTCGAAAAAGAGATTAACTAGGACTCATGACCTTTCAAATCCAATTTAACGAGTGTGAAAGGGACAAATCACTCGGAAATATTTTTTTTTTTATACGAGTCGAAAAAGAGCTTAACTAAGATTCATTTTGTTGTTCTAATCAACATGTAAAGGAGGAGGCTAAGGCTCCCATACCAGTCTTCCGAGGAAGGTCGGTATCTTACGGATAGTAGACAAAAGTTTGGGAAAACCCAAATCTCTCCAAGTTGAGGAGGAGAAAGTGCTAACAGAGTATACAGTCTCCGTGAAGGTTTGAATAATGTCTCTTGCTAGAAAAGACATAGGTGGAGGTATGGGATGCCCCATCAGTTCATCCCAATCAAAGGGAACCTCGTCAAGACTTGGAGGGAGTGAATTTAGGGGAAGAATAAATCTCTCTCATTCAAAAGGAGTAGGATTAGGAATGTTGATGATGTAACTGAAGGATGCATCACTCTCTTCATTAGGATTGACCAGATATTTCACTGGTGTGACCACTTATTAAATTATAGGTTGAAGAGGATGCATAGTAACGGTGATAAGAGACACCTCACCCTTGAGAAAGGGGCTGAGGTTGGGAGGGGATCGAGGTGGTGGGACCACTGAGTTGATCAAAGGAGAAGTAGTGTGAGGAGAAAACACTGATGTCTCAGAATTTGATGGGCTCTTGGGTGAGCCCCATGCTTCTGGTATCCTGGTAGTAGCCAGACAGAAACGAGTAAGGTGACTTCCTTCACAAGTCCTGCAAAGTAATTTAGGCTTACATCTGAGACGTCTAGGATTCTCGATGCTCCCAGCGTCATTTATAATGACTGGTGACAAAATCTCATCATGATTGGCAGAGGGAGGATAATATTTTCCTTCATGATGAATCGAGGTTGGATATGTGACACGACTATGATTCGGGGTAAATAGGATGGTTCCCCCAACATAATTGGAAGAGTTTGGGTGCGATCTATGAACACAATTTGTAGAAAATGTGGACCCATCTATGTTATGACTGGCAAAGGTTGGTGATGGAGCACTAGTATGACTGACAATGATTGAGATAGTGGTATATTATGGTATTTGATGCCAAGGTCTGAGGAAATATTGGTTTTGAAACATTGTAGGCTAGGAAGAATCCTAGTATACCCCATGTCCCTGCCCAGAAGGGTGGTAGCTTGTGCTAAAATAGTTTGAAGAGGTTTGGAAGGGAATCATCACTGAGGTCTGTGAAGGGACCGAGGTTGGATAAGAATTATTCGAGTGATGATATATGTTGCCCCCTCGTGAAGGGGTTCCATAAAGAGGGTAGCTAGAACCATAAAATTGATTTTTACCCTTACGAAATACCTGGAGGCACTTGAGGGCCTGTCATGGAAAACGTGTTCGTAGGAACTGACATGGAAGATGATAGATACATGGATAGGGCATAATAAGTGGGATAAGTACCCATATGAGCACTGGCTCCTGGAAGAGAATGGATAGCATTGGATCCATAAGGGGAAGGTTCCAATCTCCCATGGGGGCATGACTCATTGTTGTAGGAAAATCTCCCTATGGACAGGTAGATCACCTCTAAGGCTTGACCTTAACCCTAGACAGAAAAATTATTAACGTGGACACTTAATTTCTTTCAAATCTATATAAACTAACACATGAGAAGGAAGGATGATAGAAGTACCTGTTATCGACGTTTGTCCCTGCACGCTCCGAGTTGTGCTCCAATTCTTTGCTCCTCGTTGGATCCTGTGGACAAAGCAAGATATGACCACTTCCTACTCTATTGATATTAGCTTGAAAACAGATCTATCAACTAGTGATAAGTTCATGTGGCTTTAGACAAAAACTAGAAAGAAACAAGCCAAGCGTGTCATACTAATGAGAATAATGACAGCAGTACTTACAATTGTAGATGCGAATGCAACAACTTCGTCAAGTCCTATTCATCTAACCCTTGCCTAAAAGATCCACAACCTGGATAACAACAGCTTCACTGATCACTCTCCTTTGGCTGACTGTAAGTTTCCTCCAAGATCATAAGTTTCATATGTTCAATTCTTCTCTCCCCTTTTCCACCATCATAGAGCCTATTTATATAGGTTAAGAGGAGCTTAACCTCTTCAGTTATCTTTAGAATAAGTTGGGAACCTTCTCCTTAGATCAGGGATATCTTGATGAAAACAAGAATTCAAGCACAACTGCCTCCTAGTCTTGAATGATCCTCCCCTTATTCTCCTCAATGGGCTAACAACTGACCTAGATTAGGGAGCTCTCCCTCAGAAGGGGCATCAAAGCGTTGTAGTGCTCCCTGGTGAGACTTAGGGAAGCGCCAGCGCTCTCAATATGAGCAACGCTCCTTCAAAGGGGGCTGAGGGGCATTATAATGCTCCCTGAAGCACTATAGGGGAGCGCCAGCGCTTCTGGAGCTGAAGTAGAGGAGAGCTCCCCCTCAAAACCTTTGGTTCAAGGTTACTTTCAGGTGTCAAGAGTTGTTTGTCTTCAGTAGATCATTTCTCCTCCTTCATATCAATCATGTGAGATGTTATAAGTGCTTCCTTAGTGTCGTTATCATGGCAGTATGTCTGAACATCCTTTGCGACACTTATGATCAACTTGCGACACTTGTGGTTAACTTGCGACACTTACGAAAGTTGATCCGACACTTACGACAATTGAGAGGGATAATGTGACACTTATCCAGCTGAGAAATTTTGACGTGTAACAGAATGCCCCCCAAAGTATGAAGTTAGAAGATGCCAATTGACAACTGAAATACTTTGTAGATGCTCAAGCAAGGGTATAGACTCGGAGAACCTAACGGAAGCTGCACACAAACATCCAACAAATATCATGACATATTTCAAAACCCAAGGCAGGCATACCTATGCTTGGGTGATCAAGACTTAGTAAGTTATGGCCGCCATAAAATACACTGCGGATCCATGATTGTATTGATAAAAAGATATAGCCACCAAAAATACAATGTGGATCTATACTCTGATGACTCAAACTGATCGTAGCCACGAAGAATACACAGTGGATCTGTGAGATGACAAGACATAGCCACAACCAATACAAAGTGGATCTATGTAACAGTGTATGTGTCATTGTTCAAAAGAAACTCCTTCGCAACCTAAGCAAAGCATGTATCAAAGTGATGGCTCAACCCAGGGTCTTCATACCAATCCTGATATGGTACGAATCTAACCATGTGAATAGATGTCCTGATGTCGAACATGGTAGAAACCACTTGATTACCGGTCAATGGTGTGAACCGTTAACAAGTGCGAGGGAGATCACCATTAATGTTAATGATTCCCAAGGTACCCTAGTACATTCCAACGAATGTGAATAGATGAGCTAAAGTCGAACACCCACGGAATCATTCGATCAGAGGTCAATGATGTAAACCTACTGTTGAATGTGAGGAGGCATGCCATTGAGGCATGCAGGTCCCAAAGTACTAACTGGTTTCTAAGTCTGATTCCCGGATAACGTGTTGGAGTCGACAGGAATAGACTCGTCGAGGGAGGGCCTTGATGTGTCCCCCATCAACGACACGAAATGGAAATGGAGATGTAATTGGTAGATCAAACAGACATGGACTGACACAGGTTTTGAGGCAAGATATTTGGGATGGATGACTCTCGAGGTGGATACTTCCCTTGAACACTGAGGCGCAGCAGCAAAACATGACATGGACCAAAACTATGCAGTGGATACTGTGACTTGCGTCGGGTGACCCAAAGGAGTGAAAGGAAACTCAGAGGATTGGCTCAGTGCAGAGGTTCAGTGAATTATGATATGTGCAAAGTGACAAAGTGTCGTGTTTAAGGGAGACTCTAAGAAGTGTTGGATGATGTTCTCAAGAGACTGCTTGGCTTGCTCCTTTCAATTTTTTCCCCCA
>ML779076.1:150153-162973 GCA_009831015.1 Picea engelmannii | reverse complement strand
CGAAAGACGCCCTTTCTAACCTTTTAACGAGTGTGAAAGGAAGCAAGGTCACTCGACAATCTTTTCATATTTAGAGATTCTGAAAAGGGTTTAAAGTAGACTCCAGGGGGGTTCCTTTTTCGTGTGTTCGTGTCCATATGGGTCCAAAAAAGAGATAAAATTTTACCCGGTTACATTCTCATGTATTTACGAGCACGAGAAAGAACAAACAGTAAGCTCGGTACTCTGCCCCCAGCTTGAAAGCTGGTGGCTTGACTCCAGAATGATCATCAACAACTGGAGACATGCCCCCCAAGCTTCAATTCATTCACTGACTTTGAGGTTGTCACCGATTTCTGTGCTAGATGGAGAAAAAGGATACAGGTGGATGAAATGAAGGTTCAAAAACGAGTCTTAACGACAGACTCGACTCGACATATACGAGATCTGGCGAAAGACTCAAATTGAAGGGAGAGGTGATTGTTTCATTTTTTAATGAGCTTGACATAGGAAAATAACTATGCTCAAGGTTATGGGTTCGATCCCCAGATTACTGTTTCATTTTTTAACGAGCTTGCTACAGAGAGGAAAACTATGCTTGTGATGCCCCCAGCATGAAAGCTAGTGGCCTATGTTTCATTTTTTAATGAGCTTGCCACAGAGAAGAGAAACGATGCTCGTTATGCCCCCATAATGAAAGCTAGTGGCCTCTGTTTCATTTTTTAACGAGCTTGCCACAGAGAAGAGAAACTATGCTCGTCATTTTGTCTAGATCATGGCTTCCAAGAGGATAATGCTCTGGAAGGATACCACGTCAAGGGACAAAACTTGGTCATGGCTTCCAAGAGATCTTCGTCGGATGGAAGATGATCACTCTGGAAGGAACACATGTCGAGGGTCATGACAGGGTTAAGGAGATCCGGCTCCAATAACCCTACCGAAGAAATCACCATGTCAACTACTGGATCCAAATCATTGGAAGTTGAGATCATGGGAGACAACGCCACATAATTAACATGCGGCGGGGGTGATACTGTCTGCATATAAGAACCACTTAGGGAGGTAACCCAGTCAGGGCCGATGAATGAAAGTTGATCAATGGTCATAATTCTTCCATTGTGAGGGAAATATATCACACGGAAAAGGGTGGATACAAGAGCTTTCATAGCATAGACATAATCCCGCCCAAGGAGTAAAGTGAAATCCAAGGGGTCTCAGACTACCATGACATCAATAAAGATAGTTTTCCCTCCCAAAGTTATAGGAAACTAAAGAAGGATCCCTAAAGGTTGACTAGTTCTTCTGTTAAAGGCTAACAGATTCTGCGTAACCGGTGCAAGCTGTGAATAACCCAAAGTGTACCAAGCAACAAAAGAAAAAATACTAACGGATGCACCTTCATCTATCAGCGTTTGAGGAACGTCCCGACCACGAACCTGTACTGTAATCTGGAAAGGAACGTGAGAGGGAAGACGAGGTCTAGTTAGTGCACCCCAATCAAAAAGGATGGCTCCATTACTTGGAGGGGGTTCCATAGGAGGAGGAGGAATTCCCCCAAGCATGGTAGAGTCTATATTAACGAGCAAAACATGGGCAGTGTCAGGTTTACTCTCTATAAGGAGAGTAGGATCGACCAATGATTGGATCGTATCGACCAATGGTGGACTTGGATAGACCACTTGGGAACTCTTCAGAGGAAGAGTGGGACTGACCAAGGAAGGGACTGGATCAGTCACTTTGACATTCCGCAATGGAGGAATGGGATCGACCGATGATGAAACTGGATCGACCACTTGAGTTTCATTCTCCAAGGGAAGAATGGGGTCGACGGGTGTAAACGGATCGACCACTTGGGTGACACTCTCTTGATGAAGAGAAGGGTTGATCGATGACGGAACTGGATCAGCTACTTGGGTTCATGGTTCAATTGAGGAAACTAGATTGACCACTTGATCAATCGGACTGACCAGGGATGGAACCAGATGGACCAGTCCATCAACAATGATGGGTCAGGGGAAATCTTATGATAACCTTTTGTAAGTTGAAGTTTTTCCAAAAGAGAATAAGCCTCGTCCATGCGAGGACAAAGATGAGAGTAATGATTACCTTTACATAACATGCAAGGGAACTTGACAATTTTTTTCTTCTTACCAACCTGAACATCACTAGTTAATGGGGTATCATTGACATGACTGATAGAGGTCGATGACATGGAGGACCACATTTCTAATACTTGGGTAAGACCGGGGAAATCCCTCAGAAAGTGGTCACCCTTGCAAAGGCTACAAGGGAATTTGGGTTTTGGATTGTTTCTTTTAATCTTGTTGATATCATCAACACTCCCAGTACTATTAACAGTAACTGGTTTCTTAGAGACAACATCTGATGTTGTTGGGGTCTTGGTCCTTTTCGGGCTCTTCTTCTTCTTCTCTTTCCGTTTCTTCTTCTTCTGATCAACCTGGTTACTTGCTTTAGAGCTTTCACTAGGTGAAGAAGGAGAAATGGAAGGAGACTTGATGGGTGAAGAAGGCGAAAAGTTGACATGAGGTTGATGTGTGGGTGGGGCATTGACATCCAAAGTATTAGATGCAACTGAAACATTGGGAGGATTTGGGATTACCGGAGTGGGGAACAACCAAACTGGTAATCCAATAGTGAGTCCTGGAAGACTCAGTGTGGCAACATATGGAGGACCAAAGTTTCCGAATGAAGGAAAGGTATAAGGTTCCCCAGAAGAAGGGGTTCCTCCATTAGTACTCCCAGGATTCGATTCCATTAACACTGACTCGACCTAAGGTCCACTAAGTAAAAGAAACAGCATACGCTAATAGAATCTAAGAATCACAACCAAGCAAGCAGGGCCTTCTTTTGATGATCGTACTAGTTGGTGATGAAATCCAACGTCGCGTGATCAAGTCCAGAAGCGGCGGGGATAGGTTGGAACAGTTACACTGGCGACCTGCTTAACGGACTTACGCCTTGGTGCAAGCTTCCACACAGTAATTGTGGATTTACCCTCCAAGGAGCCCGAGTGAGTTTGACCAATGTCTGATCCAGGTACAGTGAGACTTCTCGTCACCATCACCTTGTGTAAGACCCTAAAGATTATGGCCACTAAGGTTACCAATTCACAGTCAACCCCTGGGAAGGCACAGTCAACAGTTCGATCCGAACGTACGGGCAGGGTATCAAGCCCGAAACCAACTAAGAGGCTTCCACGCAGTAATTGTGGATTTACCTCAAAGTGATCCCCATAATACGATCTGACCACCACAATCAATTAAACCACGGAGGGTTAGTCCCCGTAGCTTACCCAAATGCAACCTCGTGCGTAACCCCTGTGTGAGAGGGGGATCCCAGGCAGACTTATACGATAACTGGATTTTCTCTCCCTAACTCAGGATGCTACTGTTTGTTTTGAAAACTTTGGAGAGTTATGCTCACAGCCCTAATCCAAATTACTAAGCCTAGTCTACTGTTGGTGGAGAACCCTAGAAAAGAAAAAGTTCTAGATAAATTTTAATTAGCGTTGATTTTAGTGGTTGTTCTTTACGCAAAGGGGTGCATGGAAGTGAAACAAATGGAATTATGACTCAGACCCAAAGAGTGCATCAAACATGATAAGCAATCATTTCCTTTCGATGAACATCTAGCTAAGGGAGAGAGAGAGTTCTTTCACTAACAAGCACAACTATGGAATGCCCTCAAACGATTCTTTTCTCAATCAAATCCTGATGTAATTCAAAAAAATTTAAATGCCTTCTAATACGTTCAATCAATCATAAAGAGATCTTTTATTGTTTGCGTATGGATGATGACCAATACAACGCAATGCTCGTCTTGCTAATTATCTTTCTTGTATGAATGAAAACCAAACTAGCACAAGCAAAAGTCACACAAACAATACACCCTTTCATGGAAATCAAAACGAAAAAGCGAAAGAAGAAGAAACAATCAAAGAGAAAAGCAAACTTCATACCCAAAAGCAAAAAAATCAAAGAACATTGACCTTGATCGAAATCAAGACAAAAAAGTCTATAGGCCTTTGATGAGCTTCACCAGGGTTTTTTACTCAGCTGATGAGGAGATGAGAACAATGCATAGGTTTCAAACTTCACTCAACAAGAAAAACTCAATAAAAAGGGTGAAGAAGGCTGCAATATCCAATCAACAAGGTGTTTATTCTTCAAAGAGGACAGATGTCAAGGCTGAAAAGGAAGAAAAATTGACTCACTAGATCACTCAGCAAAAGAGACACAGAGACAAACCCTGAAGCAGGCAGTTCTGGAGGGTTTTTTGGCCAAAAAGAGGTTGGCGCTCTCTTGCCAAAGGCAAGGAGCATTATAGTTCTCTGTGGAAAGGTATGGGGGAGCGTTGGCGCTCTGTTAACACTAGGACAGGGGCGCCAGGGTCTAAAAACCCCAGAAATGTCAAAAAATTCCAAAAATTGAAATTCAAATTCGACAAGTATGTTGAGTGTGATGAAATAAGGAGCCAATCAGCTCATGAAACTAATCAAAGGAGGAGTAAACTAGATCTGAAACAATCAAGGGATAGAACAAGGTCAATGAGGAGAAAAATCCAAACAAAAGGTTTCGATTTGAGGCTATCTCCCCAGTGGAGTCGCCAGTTTCTGTTGTAGGGAAATCTCCCTGCGGATAGGTAGATCACCTCTAAGGCTTGACCTTAACCCTAGACAGAAAAATGCTTAACGTGGACACTGAATTTCTTTCAAATCTATCTAAACTAACACATGAGAAGGAAGGATGATAGAAGTACCTGTTATCGACGCTTGTCCCTGCACGCTCCGAGTTGCACTCCAATTCTTTGCTCCTTGTTGGATCCTGTGGACAAAGAAAGATACGACCGCTTCCTACTCTATTGATATTAACTTGAAAACAGATCTATCAACTAGTGATAAGTTAATGTGGCTTTAGACAAAAACTAGAAAGAAACAGGCCAAGCGTGTCATATTAATGAGAATAACGACAACAGTACTTACAATCGTAGATGCAAATGCAACAACTTCGTCAAGTCCTCTTCGTCTAACCCTTGCCTGAAATATCCACAACCTGGATAACAACAGCTTCACTGATCACTCTCCTTTGGCTGACTGTAAGTTTCCTCCAAGATCATAAGTTTCATATGTTCAATTCTTCTCTCCCCTTTTCCACCATCATAGAGCCTGTTTATATAGGTTAAGAGGAGCTTAACCTCTTGAGTTATCTTTAGAATAAGTTGGGAACCTTCTCCTTAGATCAGGGATCTCTTGATGAAAACAAGAATTTGAGCACAACTTCCTCCTAATCTCGAATGATCCTCCCCTTATTCTCCTCAACGGGCTAACAACTGACCCAGATTAGGGAGCGCTCCCTCAGAAGGGGCATCAGAGCGTTGTAGCGCTCCCTGGTGAGCCTTAGGGAAGTGCCAATGCTCTCAAGATGAGCAGTGCTCCTTCAAAGGGGGATGAGGGGCATTATAATGCTCCCTGAAGCACTATAGAGGAGCATTAACGCTTCTGGAGCTGAAGTAGAGGAGCGCTCCCCCTCAAAACCTTTGGTTCAGGGTTCCTTTCAGGTGTCAAGAGTTGTTTGTCTTCAGTAGATCAGTTCTCCTCCTTCATATCAATCACGCGAGATGTTATAAGTGCTTCCTTAGTGTCGTTATCATGGAAGTATGTCTGAACATCCTTTGCAACACTTGTGATCAACTTGCGACACTTGTGGTTAACTTGCGACACTTACGAAAGTTGATGCGACACTTACGACAATTGAGAGGGATAATGCGACACTTATCCAGCTGAGAAATTTTGATGTGTAACACTCATTTCAAACGAAGTAGGTATCAGAGCCATGATACCCCCAGATCCAATGATAGGATTCATATACATGGACTAGGGGGAGGATTGCATGGGTGAAGACATATCAACAAAAAAATTACTAGAGACCCAAGGCATAGACTGAGTTTTGTAGTTCTACATACTATTGTAAAAAGCGGAAGGATCTGTCCCCATGAAATGAGTTAGCATCATGGGGTGGGTGGCAGTAAATGAGGGAGAAAAATAAAATCCACTATCCATGATGATGAAACCCAAAAAAGACTCCTAAGGTCAACTTGTAGTCAAAGAGCATACCAAAAAGTCAAATGACCAATATGCATGAAAACGGGTTAAAGTGGCTGAGTGGCCTCCCTCACTAAAGAAGGTATGTCTCATCCAAGAGGGAATTGAGACTCCTTGCTAAAGCTTGGAGGTAGTAGAATCAGTTATAGGGGCCCTCGTGGGCTTAAAAACTAGTCGGTCAGATCCCCCCAGAGAGGTAATCCTCCATAAAGGTTGTGTGTTGTCTGACCCTTATCTGACCCAGGGTATAAGCAAAATAACCCTTACAAGTAACTTATGAGATACCTAAGTCAAGAAACTAATAAACCAATGTATAACTGATGCATAGGCAAGTAGTCATAAGTCTGGATTACCATCTGGGCAGGGTAGCAAAGCCTGAAACCTTGAAAGAACCACCTCTCACAGAGGTATGGGTACTAGCAAGATCCCCAAATATGAATAAATCCACAGAAATATCTCTGACGGTAGGTGAGTATCCAGGGGTTATCCCTTCAAATAACTTCACGCGACCTCATGATTAAATCCTGTGTGAGCGGAGCCTCCTAATCTTACCAATTATATAATGGACTTCTCAACTCCCTCTCTCAGACACATATGTTGATTTAATTTCCTTGGAGAAGTTTACTCACAAAAACCTATTCCAAGGCACTAAATCCTAGACTAGTTTGTGCACCCTAAAAACAAAATTGTGACTAATCAATTTTAGTTTAAAGCGTAAATTTTATTGGTCGTGATTACTCAAAAAGGTATGGAAGAGAAACTCGTGATGTTATGGCTCTGCAAGAAAATAAAAATGAATATAATGCAAAGTTTAACTTTAACTTTTCAATGAATGGTATTCATATAAAAATAGTGCAATTTTCAATTTCAACTCTACAATTCAGAAGTAAATGCAATCTTTCACTAAATGCACTAAGCTAATGATAAAGATTCAAAGACAAAAAATGCCAACCAATGCAAAATGCCTATTTTTCTGTATTTTCAATATACTAAAAATAAAATGCATGGACTGATAAGCAACTTGATATATAAAATTCTACTGTGTATAAAATAAATAACTCAAGTAGAATACCTAGTATCCAAGCAAACAACTCAAAGTACAAGGACAAATAAAAAGTGAAAAATGATGAGAAATACTATGCCCAAAAATTCAACTCCAAACAGGTTTCCTGTCAACCTAGAGAAGCTCAATAGGCACTATAGAGACCTAAAAAGGATCAACAATCATCAAATCCCACCCAACAGTCACCAAACCAAGTAAAAAATCAAGGGAAAGTGGTATACACGACTGTTCAGGAGAAAAACACATATATACATAGCTTGCAATGAGACAACACGCGTGTATACGCGACTGTCAAGGAAAAAGGCACGTACATGATTAAAACAGGGCCAGACAAGGGAGAAAGGCTAAAAACTCAGACCCAGAGTGAACATAATCTATCAAGTAGTGATATGACAAGAACCAAAAATGGAAAAGAGTAAGGCAAGGAGAAAAATTACTTCAAACCTTTAAAAAGAAGATCTCTCCCCAGTGGAGTCGTCAATTCTATTACGAGGGAATAACTTTCTATGGCCAGGGTAAACCACAAAAGACAGGTATGACTGCATAAATATACTCAATTCCAACATATACTATATAAACCAATGTGCAAGTGAGATAAGAAATAAGCCTACCTCGTTCCAACGTTTGATGATGTTCGATCGTTGAGCACTTTGACCCAAATCTGTGCACCTGCAACAAGTTCCCAACAAACAAGTAGAGAAAGTATATAGTGATAATGTAAAGGGGTTATCACATTAGATAGTATAATCCATTAATAAACATTACAAATATGTCTATGGATAATAATCATATATTTCCACGATACCAATTGCATGAGAAAGGAGTATTTCTATTAATAAATGATCAGCAAAAGAGAAAACATTACAGACGTTTGTGTCGGCATGGTTCGAAACCAAGAAACCAAGTTCCTTCCAACTGGGTCTCCACCACTTCAATCCTCCACCAAAGGAAATCTCATAGGAAAGAGACAATGAGGATCTCTCAGTAATAGGGAAAGATATTGGGGGTTGAACACTGTGTTCATACTTGAGGGACAAAGAGATGCAGACTCAATATGAAGTAATTTCTCCAGAGTAACTTTGCTCTCAAAGTTGAATGCTTTCTCCTATTTTCCATAGCTCGGAATTGTGTTCTTTTAGAATTCAAAATACAACTGAAGGGTCGAGTCAGAAATTTTCCAGTATATGGAAGGCCAAGGATCAGAGATCTCCTATCGTGACATGGAAACCCGACTTCTTTTTTGTATTTTCTGGCACAAATTGTTGATTAAGGTTGGTTGTCATTGATGTCAACCCTTGAACAAATCCCCGTAGCACAAAGGATGGGTAATGGACCCAATATTGTTTGATGTAAATATGACTCGTTATTGTCTTTTAATGGTTTATAATAATTAGAAACGGATGAACTCCAAAGTGGTCCCCTTATGGTGAAAGCCCTCACGGGAAGACGCTTTGTGGATTGAGTTATCCTAGAAGTATGGTTAGAGAACCCATGCTTATTTGTGGAATAATGAGATGAATTCTAGTGAATTTGTCAGTGAAACTATCCTATATGTATAGTTCTTGTCATTCCATTTCTGGTGGTATGTGGAACGTCACATAAATCCTCACGGTTAGAGAGTTATGGCCATGAGAAGTTGGAGAACCCAGGTTTGGGTAATGGACCTAAGTTTGTTTGATGGATAACAGTATGTGTTTTGATGTTTTTTTAGGTAATAATATTCTATATGTATATTACAGGTCATTCCATTTCTGTTGGTATGTGGAACGTCACATAACTCCTCACGGTTTGAGAGTTATGGCCTTACGAAGTTGGAGGACCCTCATATGTCATCTAGAAGCCCCAAAAGGTCAAAGTAGTCAAAGTGGTTTAAGAGATTTTAAAAGGTAAATAATAAATTGAATTGTTGAGTGTACTATAATTCAAAGTGAATACAAAATAAATTAATTCAATATTAAATTTAATGGAGAAATTAGAAGTGGGTTAACCCTAAAATAAGGAATGTGGGCAAAGTGACCTAGAAGATGTTTTTAAGGAAGCTACTTGGAGAGTATAAATAAGAGGCAAGGCTCTCTCATTTAAGACACACTTGATCATATTGAATACCTATAGGTTTCTGAGGTAACAAAAGGATATCTAAGCCAAATTTCTGAGGAAATTGAAGAAAAGAAGGCCAGAATTCAAGGAAGGATAAATTCTTTTGATGATGCTTTCTAAGGTATGTTTTTTTCAGGTCATCTCACCATTTTCTCAATAATGTTTTTTTATAGAATGATTTAGACCTTGAAATTGATATTCAATTGATGAAACATATCTAAGTATCTGTGGAAAAAAATTCAGCTTGCAGGTCATTGTATTTTTGGAGTTACACTCCGTGGAAAATAGGGTTTGTGGCTAGTCCTAAAACTAGTCAAAAACAGGTGTTTCGGGTAAAAACGTCTTAACTTATTCATAATAGATAAATATTTTGTAAGACCAAATGTTTTATTTAGAGTACAATATTTAATATTTTGTGTAACAGTTTCATATTAATTCAACAAATATTTTGTTATGGGCACGCTCTACAAGGTCGCTCTCTAGAATAAGCCATAATTAAGTAAGGTGTGCCATTTTTGCCATAAATCCTTTTCTGAGAGGTTCCAAGTACTGACACCTACAAGAATTGCATAAAAATAACTGAATAGCATTATGTATCAATTTCATATCTTTATTCATTACATGTACAAAGTTATGATTATTTCAAGTTAGGGTTGTTGACTAATCCAAAACTAGTCTTATGAGACTAAAGAAATGTTTGATGAAAATGCTAGTCTCTTGTTGTTAAATTAAAGGAAGGTTTGCAGGTATGTGATCATATACACTAGGTCTATTACAGAGTTACAAATCATATTTGAATGAGGAAATTGATGAGGGATTTTGTTTGAGGTACAAGTTGGGTACATGGTTGAGACAAGTATTTGATGAGTTGGCACATACATGAGGTGTATAGTTGATGATTTTGGTACATATTAATGAGTCATAGTTGATGAGTACTTGACACATGATTGGTACATACTTAGTACATGGTTGGTTTTACTTTTTTATGGTACAGGTTGATTACAGATTGTTTGGTACAGGTTGGTGCATGGTTGTTGCACTTGTTTATGGTACAGGTTGATTATAGGTTGAGGTACAGGTTGATGCATGGTTGATGCATGGTTCAAGTTTATTATTACAAGTTTACAATAGTATATCTCATAGTGATAGTGTGACAGTGGTTCCATCATTCTACTTCTACTTCAAGGCAGTTGGATGGGGCAAGGACAGGTGGTTGTAGCCACCTTTTGGTTGTAGCCGGAGAACATAGGGGGTTGTAGCCTCCTTCTGGTTGTAGCCAGAGAATTGCGGAGTTGGAGCTTCCCTTAGGTTGTAGCCTGAAAATCTAGGGGGTTGGAGCCTACTTCCAGTTGCAGCTGAAAAACAAAGGAAGTTGGTGCTTCCAATGAATGTAATTCTTCAAGACATATAAGATAAAGCATTCTGTGGTTTTCTCCCGATTTGGGTTTCCACGTAAAACATTGATGTACTGTGTATGTGTGTGATTTTTCATTTCTTATTGCTCATTATTGGATAATAATTCTACATTGATATAACACTTGGATTATTTAGAGAAAAATGATTATAATTACGCTATTACTGATTCACCTCCCCTCTCAGTAGTCCAACACAAATCCCGATGTACATAGGCTGTAGTGGAGTAGCATGTGTATACACATGTTGTATAGTAGATAGGGCAAGTATATGTGGAAAAAAATATATTTTTAGCTCTGGATTCATAAAAAAAGGGATGACAAGTCTGCATAGGGAAATGGAAAAAGGCTCTCTATGAAATATAGCTATGGTGAGGCAAATCTTGCTATAAGAATATGAAAATGAAGAAAAAACAACATGCATGCGTGAAGGTAGGAAAAAGATGCACAAACTATGTGTTTTTATGAGTTGTAATGAGTCATAATGAGTTTTCATAGGGTTTTTGGATAATCTAGTAGGGTTTTGAGCTCTAAACCTTTTGTATAAATATGTAATGGGTTGGGCATAATAGGTTGTTTATGCTAGGAGAATAGGATGAGAATGTTAGAGAGTCTATATTTGAAGGTTTAGGGGAGATTCTGGAGAGAAAGGATTTCACTACAGAGAAACTAGGTAGGATGGGGAATGATATCATGATGTACCTATTGTAGTGAAGTGTACAACCCTGAGATGATTGCATGAAGAATAATAAAGAAGCCAGTTGTTGTGGACGTAGCCCAAGGATTGGGTGAACCACGTTAAATTATGTGTATGAATGTGTCTTTTTATGTGATTGTTCATGGATGTTATGTTTATGCATGATTAGATCTAGCTCTGTTTTTTATATGAGTGATGCACATTAATTATGAATGTTTCAATGAATGGTCTATGCCACAATCCATGTTATAATGGTGCTATATAATTGAGTTTACCTATTAATCATGGGACAAGAGACAGAAAATATTGTGCACAAGGTTTATAAGTATCAATGAACATGTTGATGACCTCACATCCCCTCATCCCTGTAGAAACTTGGTTCTTGCAGTCCCAGTAGATACCTCAGGTGAGACTTCACTTGCATGCAGGTAAAGCTGAAATGACTGGCATCTAAATGATTTTGTTGGTTATATAACTTGACCCTACGGTCTTACAACTGCATTCCAACACTCATTCATTTTACATGGCTCAAGCATGTAAGGAAAATTTTAGGGGCTAAATTTCACTCAAGGGTAATTTTCCATGATTTTTCTAAAAACTGATTAACCAATTTTCATTTTTTCTAAAAATGATTTTCCCAAATTCTATAGGATAAAATAATTTTACTTTAAATATTGCCAAAATTTTCTAGAAACTATGTAAAATATTTAGAAATTTGAATATTTTACAAAAATATTTCCATAAATTTTATAGTTGTCATTTTAAGAATTAGCATGATTCACTAAGGTTTCTACTCTTTAAGATAAGTATGGATCCTTAAAATATTCCTTGCTTGTATTTGGGATTGTATGTAACCCGATACAAAACATAAAAACATTATTGTAGACAATATAAGAGAAAATAAGATTTTGAATATCAAAGGGGGTGGTGTCTAAAGACACTGTTACAACACTTAAGCACACTACACTATGATCAAAACATCACAATGCATATTGGAAATCTTGTACACAACAACAATAGCTCCATTATGATAATGACCCATTGGGTCTACTATTTATAGCTTCAGTATCTAACCAACTTCCTTGAAATTGGGAGGATCTTTTCCACATATAACCATTGATTGTTAGAGTTTACTCCATCAAATATTCTCTCTCTATTCATCTCATAAAGGATGCACAACTCGGCTGACAATTTCTTGGTCAGTCGATCCATTGAGAAACTGTCTTTGACTGTTGCTTGACTATATGACTGATAGGATTTTTGACTACTTGATTGACTAATGTAGATATTTGGTTGATTTCCCAACTGTCTATCTCTAGATGTAGGTTAGCTACCTGACTAACTGATTCTAGGAGAACTGTGATGAACCATCATAACTTGATGTTCCAACAACCCCCCATCAACACACGACTCTGGAGATTAAGGAGGTTAAATTACATTAGTAGGACACC
>ML779076.1:80301-107936 GCA_009831015.1 Picea engelmannii | reverse complement strand
GTTAAGCCCTAATATTGGTTCATTACCCCTTAATTGGGGCATATTATATTAGTAATGTTATTTTATTTATGTCGGCTTTAGGCCATTAGTTGTAATTATACCTCCTAGTCTCCTATATATACCAAGGAGACATTTTCATTTTAGTTGTACTTGAACATTTAAGTGGGGTAAGAGGAGGTTGCCCCCTCGAAGAGGCTTATTATCTGAAATTATCTCTTTTTGAAGGCATTGAGTACTTTTTCTAAGGTTTTTCTATGCTATATTGATATTTGGTTCATAACATAACCCTCTCTTTCATTTAAATGTTCCCCAAATTCTTTTGTACTGCACACCAGGATCATGGTAGCTAGCCTACAAAAAATTCTTTCTAGGATCATGCATCCATTTGTCAGTCCAAACATTCTTTCTATGCATAGGTATAACATATCTATCATTATGATTATTAAATTTATTCACATCAAACTTTATTTCATCTATCAGAGCCCTAGTTTTCAAGCTAGGACATAATCTACCAAACACACCTAGATTCATGTTTTTAGAAACAAAAATTTCCACTTATCTTACTTCTACAGAGTACAAAACTTCTAGATCTAAAAGATTTTAACTATTCTGACCTTTATTAGAGAACTTAGCTTACATATCTTACCTCTCTTTTGCAGATCTTACCTCTTTTCTTCAAAAACTTCCACTTTTACTTTTCTTAGAGAACAAAGCGTTCAGATCTTTCTTATCTTCTTTAGATATGGCCTTCTTTATTTAGCACAAAGTTTTTCAGATCAAGTGGAATACTGCGCACTAGGGCATAGATCCACACACTGAGCTTCCACAGTTTCAGGATGAATCTTTGCACACAGATTATTCTTCCTCAGTTCCTAGCAATCATAGTTTCAAGTCCCAACAACAAAACCATTTGTTGGCACAGGGGCATACCCGGGGTTCAATGCTACAACAACGAACCAAAAAAACCCTAACTACCGGCCCTTTCGGCAACACCTGTGAAGAAGATGAAGTCTCACCCAAGGTAGAAGTAGGGGTGGCTGCGATACTCAGGTGTCTGCAACCTTAGTTGGGACACAGGTCTGTGATTATATCGCTTATAGAGAACTTAGCATTGATCATTCATCAATATTCAACCCTTATTATACTTCGCAGATAGCACAGAGCATCGCAACATTCACTTAGATATAAGGTATCTTAGTACTTAGCAATAGTGAAACAGATCAGATCCAGTAGATTAGCACTAAGCATCTTCATACATATCAGATCTACTCTTCATACACATCTAATGAAACAAAAATCATAAGTATATCCATCTAAATATATCAAAGCACTTTGCAAAAGCAGGAATAAACACATCAAGTCAAAGCACAAAGAATAACACACAGATTACATTGTTCACCCCCACTCCGGGGCTATGTCCACCAACTCTTCTTCTTTATCAACGTATTCAATTGGTTACAAACACGAAGCCACTAAAACCTATTGCACATAGGACAAAATATTTTTGCAACTCGCTAGATCCTTCTTCATTGCCTTACAACACAATTCCTTCTATATCTCCACACAGGGATTTTCACTAAGCTCTGCAAGCCTATAAAATGCACAACACCTCTATCACACAGATCCCACTTGGAACGTAGCCTATATCACATAGATAAAATACTCTACTAGATGCCTAGATGTCTATTTATACATTTACAAAAGTGGTCCTAAGCGTGGGTGAACCCACAGGCCAACATCCCTTTCCCATTACATATTCCCAAAATCCAAAATGGGACCAAAAGTGGGCCAAGATCCTGTGATCTCTGCTTCATCTAGCGCTCCATATTCGATAGGCTGTTGAAGTCCAAAAAATGGTCAATCATGACCAAGATTATTCCAAAACTTGGTCAAGGGCCAACAAACAAGTAAGTATAAGTCGACCCTAAAGTTAAGGAAATAAGTAACTTTGTAAAAGTATAAATACACAACAAGAAGTCTCTCATAAGTACATTTTACACACACATACATGTTTATTGAATATCTTCTATGTGAGAAAGTGATCTATTGGTGAGTTTGCAGTAGTGTTTTTGAGGCAATGAAGGAAGTCTGAAGGTGAACATATTGGAGTTTCATAGGAGAGTGAGCGTTTATGAGAAACCCTAGTTTGGATGACCCCCACGGGTTAGAATATTGGTGTCCTGCGATGCACTCCCACATGTCAGTTAGTTCTCGACATGCGAGGCCCCGCATGAGGAAAATTTTAGTCCATCAAGGCTAATTCATACCTAAGGAAGGATGCTTGTATCAGGTTTGTGAGGCTGAGGAAGGTTTGTATGCTTGTTATCTAATGAAAAAGGTCCTTTATATAATCAAAGGTATGTTTTACATGTGTTTTGAGGGTTATGTTTGGTGATGTTATGGTACATGATTGAGGCATGGTGTTGGTTATCTGTTACTTACTCTTATTTCCTGACCATGTGAGTTATTAACCTAGGGTTCATGTCTTTCGGGTTTCTAGCAAAGCCTCTAAAACTATCATCCCTCCTGGTAAACCAAAAGGCAACACAATAGACAGAATGCACTATGCACTCTCACTCGAGATAACTTTAAATGGGTGTTTGTAAGACTCAGGTGTTTATAGCCTGGGATTGAGTATGAGATATAGGTTTATTATTCAGATCCATGCACTATGAATTGTGATTGTAATCTACAGTTATTCATGGTCACGCATTTATCTACCACAATTTATTTCCCAAGCAACACAATCGTATTCCATAAAAATATATTAACTCATTCATTAAGCGTACAAATTAACTACTGAATAAAAATAAAGACATACATGCATTCATCACATTACACAAGTACTACCATGGTTCACCCCCACCTGGGCTACATCCACAAAGATTCGGCTCTTAGCTCTCTTATTATGGTAGTTCTGCATCTCCAGCGTCGTGTGATTACAATTCTCCTCAGATGGGTAAGTTCTATATGAGGTGAACTATATTTCACCAAGCTCCCCATCCTGCGATGTAATCCTCAAATCTTCCACATGTCCTCTATTCTTAGCTCAACATATTACAAAATAGTTCATCACAATCTCAAATATCGCATCAACTCGTACTTATTCGGTATGAACACTACAGAGACAAACTAATCAAGAACCAACCTTTTACAAAAAAAATTGGAACCCTCTATTATACCTACCTATCTATATTTATGTCTATTGGGATCTTCAGCCGTTTACAATGTATTACAAAAACCCTAACCCTACCAATGTTAGGTATTCCTCCCATGCGCGCATGTTGTTCTTCCTCCCAACTGTCGCTTGTAAGTTTTAAACATGTGAAGTAAAGAAATGCATATATATTCTTAAGCAAAACATAATTTAATCAATGGCTCATACATAGAGTACAGAGAGATTTTATATCGAAAAAAATTAACCAAGAAAATATTTCTTATATTCATTATATCAAATTTCACCATTCACCATACAATATATACAATTTTTTTAGGTATTCCGTAGATACCAAAACCCTAATCCCTTAAAACCGCCCCCAAAAAATAATTTTGGGGCACTACCCTGAACCCCGTCGGCCCCAGTATGCTGCCCATTGCTAAATGTTGTGCGTAACCAGGGGGGCATACCTGCCCCCCCCTAGGACCCCCCAGGAAAGCTCCCGACGCACACGACATAATCACCACTACTAGAGGTATCGTCAGACACAGTTGTCAAACTGACACACCCACACTCACACACATGCAAAGAATATAACACATACCCAACATCGCTTCGCTCGTGCATGATTTCTTGCATGCATGCGTGTTGTGTTTCCCTCCAGCTATTACTTCAGTTTCTGCATGCTTTCTTTCCCCATGATCATCCTTCTTTCCACTTCGTCCTGTTGCCAATAGGCCCCCATCACTAACATGTGACTCGTCCCGAGTCACCTAATCCTTCTAAGCTTCCTCGATCTCCTTGGTGATCGTCTGGAAATTTTCCTTGAGCTATGCTTCTTTTGTCAATGCCTGCACGGTCTTCTCCTTGATGGTGTCCACTACCTGAACTACCACTTCACTGCTCAACAATCCCGCACATTCTTCCTGCATTTGTGCTATGTATGTTTTAGATCCTTTTGCTTGTGCAAGTACTTCTACTACCTGTTCCTACAATGGCTCTATTTGAGCTTGGCACTCTTGTTTTTGCATTTGCGTAGTGATAAGTTCTTCTTGCATATTCTTAATCTCTTGTGTCCCTTTGACTCATTCTAGGATTGGTATGGCATTTTTCCTCTACTTGAGCTCTTGGATCGCTGCATTGATCCTTTCCTCTTCCTTGTTCCAACGTTGGACCTGTGGATCCTCCTCCAACCTTGTCCAAAGTTGCACTTCTTTTTCGAACAAGTCAGCTATTGTGTTAAACTACTACTCTATCTTCTGTAGCTGTGTTTTTGCTTCCTGCTTCCTTTTCTCCTTCACTACTAGTGGAGTGGTTGGTGTAATATTCTCTTGGAGAGTCTCGAGATCCTTTTGATATTGATCGATGGCCTCCTCAATCTGATTGATCTTTTCTATTATGGGGAGTTCATTTCCTTGCACGGTATTTGGAAGTTTATCAAAAATTCCTCCCACTCTTCATTCCAGTTCATTCTTGTGTTCTTTTTCCTCTTGCGTTTCGAGCTTGGCCTACTCCCAATCTTTTTCCAGAGCCTCCCACTTCTTTGTTACTTGTTGTAGCTCGACTAAGTTTCTGTGTGCATGAGATTGTACCGCATGGTCGATGCTCACCTATAACTTGTGTAGTGCCTTTGATGGAATCTACGTCAAGTCTAATTGGATGTGGTTTAAATCCTTCATGGGTGTCTACCCCATGATTTCATCCATGTGAAACATCTTAGGCATGGTGTAGATCATTGCATTTACATGTGGCATTGAGTGGACTAGGTCTTTTTATTCTACCTCCACTCTCTCGTTGGTCTGTGGTGTTGATGGCTCTATGCCTCTACTGCTGCTTGCTATCTGTACTTCCACGAGATTTTTGAGGAACTGTCCTATCTCTACCAGTTCTTTTTGTAGTTTATCCCTGTGATGTGTTGCATGATCGAAGTCCTTTGCTAGACAATATTGGACCATTTTGGCGATCATTTCCCCATCATCCTCCATGATCGTATAGTCAGGTCATGTTTGTTGCACCTTTTCTTTCTTGTGTGTGCCTCTTATCTGTGCTACTGGTCTCTTAGTTCCCCTTGATTCTTGCATATTTGGATTTGGGGCAGTCTCCTGCACTCCCACAACCTGTTTCTATTGTTCGTTGGCTAGATGTGTAGTCTCTTTCTTTCCTTTCTGGATTCATGTCTTCTTTGACCCTTCATCTACCTGATTTGGCTTGCCTTGGCTCATTCTTGGTTTCTTGGGCACTTGGATTTCCAGGGGATGTGTTTCCACCTGCTCTGCCTCTCCTTCTACTGCTCATTCTGGGACTTCCTGGGTAATGGCGGGGATTCTCCATTCATCGGGATATTCATTGATGACCATGTTGATATCAATCTCTGTGATGTAGTAGCACATCTGTAGCCACAGTTTATCTGGATCCTACCTTGGTTGTATCCACATTGTTTTTTGTGTGGTTTGAAATTTGGCAATGTCCGCATATCACGCGACAACCTCTAGTGTTATTCTCCATGATCAGTTGATAGCTTCCTGTATGTCACATAGGTATGATTCAAATATGACTCCATTCTCCCTCTTATGTTGAGCATGCGACCTAGACCTCAGTAATAGGTACCTCGCTTCCACTAGCTATTGTCTGGTACAAAAAATTACATACCCTGGTTCTCTCCATCCCATGAATGTTATTAGGGTGATCAACCATGAATAATGGAACTCTATGCCTAGGTCCTTCGCGTCCTTGCATTCCTCTTAAAATAAGTTCAATAAATATGGCACCCAGCTCATTGAGGTGCCTTCGACTCACCTAGATGCAACTACAATGACTCTCGCTGGTACTTCGTCTTTGCCACATTTTCATAGCAATTTGTAGGATAAGATATTTTCACCCAATTGTGTACCTGCATTGTTGATTCATTTGATCATGATGCCTCTTATTCCTCTAGCAGTTCCATACGTTTTCTTCACTTCCTCTGCCAGTGCTTTCTCCTTGGATTTGTCATCCGGAATTAATGCGAGATCCATACCTCGAGTTGGTAACCCTCTGATTTGTGCGATAATATCAACAATTATGGGGAAGGGTTTGTCCAACCATATGTCCCCTCCATGTGTGACTTCTAACAACTACTTGATGCAGGCTGTCGCATAATGGCCTCTGCCAAAATTGTAGGGTCAACATACCTAAGATTCATCTTTTTTTCAACCTAGTTGCCCACTAGTATGGCTGGGTAATCTCTTCTCCCAACTGGGTTGTACCTATGGTCTCTATAAAGACTCTCCATGCAAGTTCTAGGAACTTGGTTTCACCTGATATGTCATGGTATGAATATTTCAGCTTCCCGACATGACCTAGTAGCTCCGGTTCTACCTGTACTCCAACTAGTATCTGTTGTAGAACAATTTCTGCCACAGGCTTCTTGCGGGGTGAGCTCAGTATCTGTACTCTATCTTCCTGCTACGGTGGCTGAGTTGAAGTTACAACAACTTATGGTTGTTCCCCCATAATCCAATCTGGCCACGCTGAGGCATCTTCAGTGGTTTCCTCTTTTGGTTGACCGAAGAGGGTCATTTGGAACTCTTTTGGTTTCACTGCTTCTTCCAGATTCTGTGTTGTTCCGTTAACTTTTAGTGCTACTTCGGTGCTTTCTGGTTTCACTTCCTTTTGGTTTTCCGCTTCCTTGTTCTGAGGCTCCTACGCCGCTACTGGGGTATCCACTTTCATGGCCTCTGCTTGTGGTTGTTGAATTTATTCCATAGCTGGTGTAGAGTTCATCGGTATCATCTCTGGGGATGGGATTTCGTCGATATCGACAAGCTCCGGTTGTTGTTGTTCATTTTCTTCCAACGATCCTCGCGACCTAGTTTGCACCAAAGTCAACCTGGCAGTCTATCCTACTTCTGTTGGATTCAGTGGTGCCATATTGGTGACTGTCGAATGTTTTCTGATTTTGAATAGCTTTTATGAGCTCTGTAGTCTTTCTCTGTTCATTCTAGTTGCTATTACTCTCTCTCTGTTCTCCTTTTGTGAATAGAGTAGTTGCTCCCATGCTCGCATGTTGTATGGCTTGTCATGAAGATTGTCGAGGATGCTTCCTTCATTATGAATTTAATGCACCATAACTGTGGGTTCAATGCATCTGCGGTGGTTTTTTACTTTCCATTATGCTTGCTTTTTCGGTTCTAGTTAGCACATTTAATTGGATGTCCCATCGATCTTTGTCATGATTTAATTATGGCTAGTGTTGTCCTGTCATCCTTCTTTTGCTGACTTTTCATTTCCCACTTGTTTTCCCTTTGTATGTAACCATTTTTCATGCATGTGCCGAATTTGTTTTTCCAAATTCATGTGGACTTTCTATTTTTGGCGTACTGCGCCTTCTTTAGTTTTGTTTCCTTTTTTCTCTTTTTCCATTTTTTTTTACTGTGTGGTGGGTGGTCAAATGTCCTTATACAGCTTCAGTCGGTTCTTGTTGATCATTCCTCTGAGGTCTGCTCCTGCTAAATCTCTTAATTTTACATCTCCTTTGTCTGTGATAGATTTTACTTCATATGGTCCTAACTAATGCATTCTAAGATTTCCAGGGTGCTGAAATGATTTGTTGTCTTACATTGATACTAGATCTCCTTCCTTGAATGTTTTCTTGTTGATGTGTCGATCATGCCAAGATTTGTCTCTTGCTTTTTGCACTTGTTGATGGAATCCTGCTAGGATTCAGTCTTCCTCCATGTTCAATAACTGATTCATCCTTTCTTGTACTGCACCTCATTCTTTCATTTGTGTGATAGTTGCTACATGCAAGCTGGTTACTAAAAATTCTAATGGAATTACTACTTCTTAGCCATAAACTAGTTTGAATGGTGTGTGTCCTGTCAACTTTTTGCATGTAGTCATGTATGCCCATAATACTGCTAGTGCCTTGAGGTCCCAGTCGTCTCTGTTGAAGGATTCTACCGTGCCATTTTCTTGTGGGTAATACTATGTGCTTTTCTGGTGATGGACTTCAAATTCTTCAGTCATTGCATGGATGGTGTTGTTTATGAAGTGTGTTCCTTGGTCACTCATCAAGACTCTTGGGCACCCAAATCTCATGATTACTTGTTCAAACAAAAAGTGTGTTGTTGTCTCTGTGCTGCAATCTTTTATTGGTGTGGCTTCCACCCATCTTGTTAGATATTCCGTCGTGGTGATAATGTACCTTACCCCTGTTCTTTTGGCTGGTGGGTTAATTGGTCCCACAAAGTCTATTGCCCATTTGTCAAATTCTTGTAATGTTACTTGTGGTCGTAGTGGCATCTCATCTCTTCTATTGGGTTTGCCTACCCTTTGATAGACATTGCATCTCTGGTAGTACTCTTTCAATTCTCTGTGAATTGTTGTCCACCATAGTCCTACGCATAGTACCTTCTGCGTTGTATATTTTCCTGCATAATTCCCTCCTGCCATTCCCTCATGGTATTTTGCTAAAATTCCTGGCCATTCGTGCTCTAACACGTACCTTCGAAAAACACTATCTGCACCCATCTTGTATAAACAACTTGTAATCAGTTGATATTCAGCTGTGCAAACTACTAATTTCTTATTTTGTGCGATGGTATATTTTCGTGGTGCAATACCTGTGATCAAGTACTACATGATCTTTGTGAAGTAATCATCAGCAATCTGTATTGATAATAACTGTGCATCCAAAAAGTTGTCTTCTAAATTCGTAGGTTATTCTTCATTTGTGATCCTTGACAGGTGGACAGGTCCTGCATTCAGTTTTCTTGGTTTAACTATTACTTCAAAGTCTAATTATTGAAATAAGAGTAACCATTGACATATTCTCTCCCCGAACATTGGCTTGTTGACTAGGTATTTCAGGGCTGAGTGATCTGTGAGAATATGAAAGTGTTTTCCCAATAGGTAATGTCTGAACTTCTGCAGTGCATAGACCATGGTTAGGACTTCCTTTTATGTCATGTTATAATTATGTTTTGAGTCTGATAAATTCCTTCTTGCAAACACTATCAGGTGATCCAAGTCTCTCGCTCCTGGCTATGCTAATATAGTTCCAAGTGCTATCATTGATGCATCTACATGCACATGGAATGTCTTTTCCCAATCTGGAAATACTAATATCGGCACAGTGAAAATATTTTCCTTCAGGGTATCCAGACTATGTTGACACTCGTCGTTCCACTAAAACTTTGTATCCTTTCATAACATATTTTCCATGGGTGATGTAATTTGTTCATAGCCTTTGATTAATTTCCTATAGTATCCAGTGTGTCCTAACATCGCTCTTAGCTAACAGACTATTTTTTGTGCTGGTAAGTTAACAATGACTGTGATCATTGCCAGATCTATTAATAATCCTTGTTTACATACTATATGGCCCAATAGTATCCCAAACGATATCCCAAATATGTATTTCTTGATGTTCAGTGATATCTAGAACCATCTGCATCCTTCTAACATCAATCTTAAAACTTCCACATGGTTTTTCAACAAGATATATATTGTCCAGTCATCTAGGTATACTTCAAGAAACTGATGGATGAATTCCTTAAATGTTGCGATGACCACTCTAAAAAATATTGTTGGTGCGTTATTTAGTCCAAACGACATGACTATGTACTGATAAGATCCCCATTCTGTCGCGAACATGGTCTTATGTATGTCTTCCTATGCTATCTTAATCTGATGGTAGCCTAAGAATCCATCAGTGAATAAGTAAGCTTCATGTCCTCCCACATTCTCTAACACTCCATCTGTGAATGGTGTAGGGAATGGGTCGTGTAGGCATGCATCATTCAACTTCCTCAAGTCGATGCATATCCAGATTCTTCTTCCCTATTTCTTATCCTGGACTACTATTGGACTTATCCATTCTGACTCCTCAACTAGTTTTATGATGCCGACTTCGAGCATCCTATCAATTTCATCTTTAACTTTTTTTTTATATATGGCGTTTAGTCTGTAGGGTCATTGTCTGGTAGGTATTGTGTCAAGTCTGAGTGGTATCTTCATTTATCCTAGTTCTTCAGATATACCCTTCATCTCTGTGAATCTTGTGGGAAAAAGGTCGCTATATTCGTGCAACAACTCTGTGATGATTTCTATTGTTTGCTCATCCCAGTAATCTCCAATGATGGCCATTTTTGGCTACTCAGTTGTCCCAATGTTAAATTTATTTACCTTGATTGGCGCGGAAATGAATTTTGATTCTATGAGTGGTCCTTCCACATATCTTTCGCCTTCTACTTTATCGGTCTAAATATCACGTGGTTCCTCTTCATCTGGTGCTTCCTCCTGTACATGGTAACATGAAAAAAATTCCTTGACTATTTGTTTATTCCACTATTGCTCTTCTATGATAAATTGTGTTTCTGGTTCCTTGATGAATATCACTCCTCTAATCCATTTGAGGGTTGCATCTATGTTGGGGTTCTCATGCTCGAATGAAAAAGTGATTGTAAAATTTTGTTGCAGTGTCCTCCATGTTGTAGTTCCTTTGCGCAATTCTTGGTCTATATACCAGTTCACTGGTATACCCTCTAAAGTATGTATGAAGTGATGAGGCCATTCCTCTGGTGGTGTCATTTTCCACCACATTTTTCACTTCTCCAAATGTTTCACTAGTATCCCTTGTCCTTAATACTTATGTTGCTTGTTGTTTTCTTGTTCTGCGTCGAACCTTATGTGCAGTAATCACTTACATTAATACCAGTCATTGATTGTCTCTTTATGTGCTCCCCATCATCTTGCGGGTGTGGACTTTAGCACTAAGTCAAGTGCTAACAATATCTGATTTGTAATACTTCATCTTCATATTGTGTCAAGAATGTTTCCAAATCATTTTTCCATGGAAATTGGGTGGTTCCCTAATTTCGGTGCCTACCCACCTTACTGCACAGTCTATTCTTTCACATATTCTCATGGATACTTCAAGTAGTCATTGTTGCCAGTTTTCTAACCCGGTGTCTGTGTCTGTTGTACATGAAGTAATGATATGCCAACTAAGTACCCCATCTACAGTTGGGTTTACGTAATCCTCATTGCGCGCAGTTGTTCTGTATAACTGGCAGATTTCCTCCAAGTCCAAACAAGTGGGTTCTATGAACCTCTCCCCTTCGGATGGATCTAATGGTGCTATGACCCTGTATTCTCTGGATTCAAATGTCATTTTCTAGGTTTTCAAATTGATTATGGCCTGGTTTTTAAATGCCCAATCCATACCAAGAAATTTCGAGTAAGGTGTTGTGTCATCTACTATTTCAATGACTTCGAAGTCTTCTTTAGTGTGCACTCCATCAAGATCTACTATCACTCCTTTCATTCTACCTATTGGTAGAACCCGATAATGGTTTGCTAGTTTCAATTGGACATTTGAGTATCCTAGTGTTGGCTCTCCCATGCATTTCCATGTCTTATTTGTTAATACATTTACTTCGCATCCTAGATCTAGTATAATGTCTCCCATGTTGAAATCCCCAATGTTAGAATTCAGTCTAAATACCCTGCTTGTTCTTCTTCTTGTGTGTAGGTGGTTAAAAGTTTTTGGTTCTAGTTTTTCGTCCATCTCACTGCTACATTTCTCTAGTATGTTTTGTAGTATTTTTACAAAAGAAGGATAACTTAATATTTTCACGCATGATTTCAAAAAGACTTTGATTGTACTTACTTGTCCCATGGGTTTCATTATGTTGGTATGATCCAGTGAGGGTGACATCTCATATTCTGGGGCTTCCTTGAATGGTTTTCCTTCTGAAGTCGATGTTGTGTCCTCCTTTTGAAATTCTTATTGGGTTTCTTTAAAGATCTCCTTTTCCTTTTGCGCGTCGAACTTCTTCTTTGGTTCAGTGTTCTTCTTTATCCATTGGTTCTATGTTGGTTCCTATTGAACTGCGTCATTTCCTATTTCCGCTCCTCCACAAGTGACTATATTGAGGTTTTGTCTGTCATCCCTTGCTTCGGCTAAAATCCACTAAACATTCTGAATGTTTGGGTTCCTCTTTTCCTGGATATTTACTATTAGTGTCAGGAATTCCTCTATATTGTGGTCCGATGCACGAAAATACATACAAGTTGTTGGTGGGAGTGGAAATTCCCATGCATAATGTCTTATTTGTTGACAATTCTGACATGTGACTGGTCCTCTACCTTTTCTGAAACCTCCTCTAGCTCATCCTCCTCCTCTGTAGCCTGCTCGATCACCTCTCGACATGTTATGCTATGGTTCCTGATTGTACTGCGTTTTTTTTTACTGGGGTTGTGTCGAGTTGTACTACGGTTGCACATTATTGTATGGTTGTTGCGCAGTATTATACTGTGGTTGCGCAGTGTTGTAAGGAGATGGGGCTTGATTGAACTGTGGTGTTGCTTGCCCAGTCATCATTTTTTCTTGTACCCTATATGCATCTGATGTTCTTTCCCGCATCATCTCCATGGTTCTATAATCTTTATCAACGTGTCCCACTGATTTGCAAAAGGTGTTGTATGAACTCTTTGGGCGGTTTTGTATTTCTACACCATCGTGTAGTGATAAGGGTCATGACCCAGTTTCTTTCATATTTCACACCATAGTCCTTCCTGTGGTAATGGATTTGGCATACTAGCTGCCATATATTGTGCGAATGTTAGACACTCGTTCTTGTGGTGTCCTTCCATCCTGCATGTGGTGCACCAAACAACTTTTCATTTGTCCTTGTTCTTACTCTGGTTCAGCTGAAATGTTAGATTCTTCAAATCCTCCTTCCATTCTTCGATAGATGGGTCCTTCTACTAGTACTAGTTCTCTTCCAGTTGCAAGGCTTCCTGTAGAGCCTCTACTTGTGTATGGAACTTCTGCTCCGAACTTCGGTTGTCTAAATGGTGGTCTTCTCTTTGGTGTATTAGTCACACATGGGTTTATGGGTTCCACACTGACATTAATATGGATAGGATGGTTGCCTTATTCTCTCATTATTGGAACTCTCATCTTTCTCTCATATGTTGCACGCAATATTTCCTCAATCTACTCCACAGCCCAGAGATCCTCTACCTCTTCCTCATCACTCACCAAGCCTTCCCTCGTGGCTACGACTCTCTTCTTGGTATTCATTTTGTATTGGTAGGGTACTCCGCTACACATCTTTCGTGTTGACGCCAAGATCCACTTGATTTGGTCATCGTCCATCATGATCGGGTCGAAGGGTTCCTCCTCCTACTTGCCTTTGTCCTTACCTCCTTCCATTTATCCTCTTTCTGTCATTTATTCCCCCCCTTCCCCCATGTACGCAGGGAAGCTTATCTATCTAATTCCATTGTCATTACACCTTGGTTATATAAAAATATGTTAATATAAGTATAGAGTGATTGAATGTACCTTCCTCGAGGTCCAAGTAGAAATTCTTTCTCTGTTGCGTTGTATGACTTCACTGTGTCAACTGCAATCTCTGTGATGAATCCTGCCACAATACTGTCAGGCCAAAAGTCTATTGCGCGGTTGAATTTGTTGTTCACCTGATGTAACTGCTCAATCTGTACTGGATTCCAATATAGCTGTCGAATCCGGTTCGTCGCGTGGTTATACTTCAACCTTAGTATCCACTCCTATAATAGATGTGGAAAATCACAGAAAAAAACTTCATGTAAATTAGTAAATATGTATTTATCCAGATATTTGCGAGGTGTGATCCTAGGCTTTCTATTGTCATTTTGTGAAAACTCTAGTTCTTTGGTTCTCAAACAACCTTCGATTTCTACTTTCGTGGGGTTCCAAGGTCTCAAAATTCCCTTCTAGTGGCTCATTGCTCTCTTCCTTTCTTTGTTCTCTTCATGCTCAATCTATCTCATCTAATCAGTCCTTTCTCGTTCTTATTAATGTGACAATAGAACCATTTGTTGGTTATTTTTTACTTACTCTTCTTTCATGACCATCTAATTTATTGACCCATGGTTCATGTCTTTCGGGTTTCCAAAAAAGCCTCTAAAACTCTCGGCCCTCCTGGTAAACCAGAGGGAAACACAATACACAAAATGCACTACGCAGTCTCACCCGAGATAGCTTTAAATGGGTGGTTGTAAGACTCAGGTGTTTACAGCCTGGGATTGAGTATGAGATATGGGTTTATTATTCAGAGCCATGAACTATGAATTGTGATTGCAATATACGGTTATTCATGGTCACGCATTTATCTACCACAATTTATTTCCCAAGCAATACAATTGTATTCCATAACAATATATTAACTCATTCATTAAGCGTATAAATTGACTGCTGAAGAAAAGTAAATACATACATACATTCATCACATTACACAGATATTACTGTGGTTCACCCCCACCTAGAATACATCCATAAAGATTTGGCTCTTGAATCTCTTAATATGGTAGTTCTACATCTCCAACGTCGTGCGCTTATAATTCTCCTCAGATGGATAAGATCTATATGAGGCGAACTAGATCACACCAGGCTCCCCAACCTACGATATAATCCTCAGATATTCCTACTCTCCTCTATTCTTATCTCAATATCTTACAAAATAGTTCATCACAATATCACATATCACATCGAATAGTACATATTCGGTATGAACCATACAGAGACAAACTAATCAGGAATAAACCTTTTACAACAAAAATTGGAACCCTCTATTATACCTACCTATCTATATTTATATCTATCAGGTTGTTCAGTCATTTACAATGTATTACACAAATCCTAACCCTACCTATGTTAGGTCTTCCTCCCATGCGCGTGTGTTGTTCTTCCTCCCATCTGTTGCTTCCCTCATGCATGATTTCTTGTATGCGCGTGTGTTTTGTTAACCTCCAATTGTTAGTTCAGTTTCTGCATGCTTTATTTCCCCATGATCATCCTTCTTTCCACTTCGGCCTGCTGCCAACACATGGTTTGGATATTTGGGCATATGCATTGAGGTACATCTTGGCTACATGGTTGAGTGATGTCATGGTAAATTTTTAGAGGTATACCTTTGTATCTAATTTGGTATATGTCATGGTTGTTATAGACACATCCTTTTGATGTTGGTTGAGGTATACTCTTGGTATATGGTGGCATATTAATGAGGAACATTCTTTGGTACTTGGTTGAGGAACATATTAAGTGCATGGTGTGTGGAATATCTTTGGCACATGTATGAGGTGCATTTCTTAGTGATATTGATGCATGTTTGAGGAAATTATTGATGATGTTATGGAACATGTTTGAGGTACATGCATTGGATGTTGTGGTGATCAAATGGAAGCACACTCGGAACAATCTCGTCTCAACTCTGAAACTAGGCTAGGTATGCATGACGAGTGAGGTCTTGATAAACTTCAAACAATGAGTTGTATTAAGGGTGAGTAGGGGGAAGACTTGCATGAGAAAAGTGCGAAGGTCTATCATAAACATCAGGTTTGTAACAGAATGAAGAAGAAAGCATTCGAACACAAGATCCTCTTACATTCAAATACAAAAGACCAGAGAATACAATAATGCCATAATAAATCTTTATCATAACATAACTGCAACAATGCATGCAAATCCTTTGATCATGAACTCTTTGGTATAGGACGAAAACATAGATGAAAAAGGAGAACTGTTTGTTATAAACCAAGAAGTCTCAAACACAGAGGCACCACCTAGAGAACTAGAATGGTTGCTAAAACTTTACAGTCAGGAGCTTAGCTCTACCATCGATAGATACAAAAATGGCGAAAACAACTTCATATACTCAAAACAACAACAATAGAAAAATGAAGACATTGTATTGAAAGCTTTGCGTCTGCATGGATTTTTGACAGTCAACCTATGAAAGGTCGTGCAACTTATTTCAGACGCAACCTAATTCTTTGACAGTTCCAACGGCAAATCGACGTGCCTTTAATTCATTTTCGTGCTTTCCCATTATGGCAGAGGCGATGTCTAACCACCACCAACCACTTCAATAACTGCTTCATCGGGATTGAGGATGGCCCGACCAACTTGGCATCTTTGGGACGTGGAGGGCCTCTTGCACTGCCACCTGGAATAACTGACTGACTTGGCGAAAGGGCATGGAGGCTAGCGTGAAGGATGGGGCGCATGACAGGAGTGGTGGCATCGGATCATGAGGGCACGAAGGGCGTGCCAAGGTGCAAGGGGGATGACAGAGGAGGGAACCTGGTGAAAGACGATAGGCGGAAAGGGGAAGAGGAAAGATAATGGACTTGCACATTGGCAAGGTGCTGACGTGGAAAGGAGCGGGACACATGGCAAGCGAAGAGTGGATGATGAGAAGGGAGGAGGATTACGCGGACCAAAGAGGGGAGGTGGATGGATGACACACGACAGCAAGAGAAAGGAGGTCATGGAAGGTGACATGATGGGAGAAGGGTCCACGCTGGCTAAACATAGAGCAGCTGGAAATGACGGGGTCATGCGAACACTGTTGATCCGGGCGTTAAGATCTCGGTCGTCGGAAAGATGCACCCCGGATTCCGGACCCCCCCCCCTCCGCTTAAAGGTAGAAAGGTGGGGGGGGTCCGGAATTTCTCTTATCGTCGTTGATCCGGGCATGCTGATCTTGGCCATTGAAGAGGTGCGCCTCGGATTCCGGAACCCCCCCCCCCCCACTTAAAGGTAGAAAGGAAGGGGGGTCTGGAATCACACCTGCACCGTTGATCTAGGCACCACAATCCCTACCGTCCAAACTTGGCTTTTATTTAATCATGGGTGCATTAGCACCCCGAACTTAGGACAAGTGGGTTTTTAACCCATTCTTTTGCATTCTAACACCCTTACAAGAAATATCGCTAACATTTGGCTCCATGGGGGATAGAGTCATCCCTGTGATGCTCTAAGAACTCTTTTACAGATTCAGTGCCTTTGTTGTTGGGATATGGAGTCATTTATTAGTATGAAAAACAAAAACAGAAACAATATGTACAAAAAAAAACAAAAAGAGCCAATTGTGGCTCACAGAAAATATTTTTTTAGGAAATGCCCATTTACTGGGCCACTGAAAACTTCTCTGCCTTCCAGATCTTGCAACTTGTAGGTATTGTTTGAAAATACTTCAAGGATCTTGAAAGGCCCAAACCAGAGGGCATCAAATTTGCTATGGTTTCCCTTTTCCTGCCTGGGTGCGTCCCACTTGAGTACTAGGTTACCTTGCTTGAATTCCTTCTTTTTGCTCTTCCTGTCAAAAGCCTGCTTGATCTTCTGCTGATGATTGTAGGCTCTGTCCATGACCTGTTCTCTGATCTGTTGTACTTCTACCATCTGATGAATCCTTCTGATCACATGGTTAGGTTCTTCTTGAAGGTCTTGAAGGAAATTTACCACAGGTAAGGTGAGTTGAGTGGGGAAAATGGCCTCTATCCCATAAACAAGTTGGAAAGGTGAGAGACCTAGGGATTTCTTTGTTGTGACCCGATCGGCCCAAAGGGAAAATTTGAGCTTTGAGTCTCAGGCCCTCTGATTGTCCTCCAATAGCTTTTTGATAAGCTTGATCAGGATTTTATTGGAGGACTCTGCCAGTCCATTTCCTTGAGGGTAGTATGGAGTGGAGTGAACCAGTGAAATCCCAAATTGTTCACAAAATTTAACCAGAGGCTCAAACCTGAAGGGGGAGGCATTGTCAGTGACAATCCTGCTTGGGAAACCAAATCTGGCTATGATGTCTTCCAAGAGGCTGATGATTACTTTTTGAGAATTTCTCTTGGTGGGGACAACCTCTATCCACTTGGTGAGATAATCAGTCGCAGTGAGGATCCATCTGTGTTGGCCACTTGAGGGAGGATGAATCTCTCCGATGAAATCCAATCCCCACTGCTGGAAGGGTGCCGAAACTACTACAGGTTTTAATGGAAGAGATTTGAGTTGCTGCTTACCTGAGAACTTCTGACATTTGATGCAAGCCCTGACTTCCCTGCAGACATCAGTAAACAAAGTAGGCCAGTAATACCCAACCCAGAAGATTTTTTGGGATGTAATATTCCAAAAATGATGACCTCCACAGAGACTGCTATGAAAATCGAACATCACCTTCTGGGCTTGCAGCGGGTCTAGACATCTTAACAGTATTCCCAGAGGGTCTCTCCAATACAAGGCTTGGTCAATGAGACAATACCTGACCGCTTTGAGTTTCAAATATCTAGACCTACTCTTTCCTAATATGTCAGGGGGCTTTAATTCTTGCAGAAAATACAAGATATCCTTGTACCAGGGACATGATGCTAGAGGTATGATGATATGAGGATTTCTACCGGATGACTCAGCTTTCTCATTGATGAAGTTAATCCCCAAAGTCTTGCAATTGGATTCAGCCAGCAGCTTGGCCAAACCTTGCCCCTTTATCAACTTGGTGGGCTTAATCTCCAGGTCAAATTATAGGATCTTGGCGATCCATTTACCCCTTCTTCCGTCTATTTCAAGCTGTATAAGAATTTCCTTTACAGAGGTTGAAGGGACATATGCAATGATCTTTGAGTGCAAGGCATAGATCCTGAAAGCTTTGAGAGCTTTCACTAATGCATAGTCCTGCTTCTCCATGATCTCATACCTGAGTTCAGTGTCTATCAACGCCTTGCTATAGAAAGCAATATGTTGCTCTCATCCTTGATCATTTCTCTGTAATAAGACTGCTGCTACTGAGTCATCAGAAGCAAATGAGAAAATCAGGAAATCTTTAGAATAATCGGGACTGATTAGCATAGGTGCCTCGGTCAATGCTTTCTTTATCTGGGCAAAATATTCTTTGGATTCAGTAGTCCACTTCACTTCATGGCCCTTCCTGAGCATGGCTGTAATGTGTTTCACCAACTCGGAAAAGTTTGAGATGAATCTCCTTAGAAAGTTAACCTTTCCCAAAAATGCCTAAACTTCCTTCTTAGACCGGGGAAGTGACAAGGCCTGAATCGCTTCCACCCTGCTTGGGTCAATTCTTACTCCCTCTGCTGACACTATGTGACCTAACAACTTTCCCTCCTGCATAGAAAACAATGATTTCTTGGGGTTTAAAGATAGGCCATACCTCCGACACTTCAGGAAAACTCTTTTTAAGTGGCAGCAGTGCTCTTTATCAGTCTTGAAGAAGACCGTGATGTCATCCACGTATATCACCACAAACTGGTCCTTCTCCCCAATGAAGGATATGTCCATGGCCTGCTGAAATGTTGCTCCTGCATTCATCAGTTCGAAAGGCATTTTGGCATACATGAATGTGCCCCAAGGAGTGGTGAAGGTTGTTTTTTCTCTGTCCTTAGGCATGACGGATATCTGATTGTATCCAGAGAAACCATCAATCATGGATATCCTGGATGTGCCAGTGACTCTCTTCAATATATGTTCCATGTTGGGTAGGGGATAATTGTCCTTTCTGGAACTTCTATTCAGGTTCTTGAAATCAACACAGAGCCTGATTTCCCCACTCTTCTTCCTTACTGGGACCAAATTGGCTACCCATTCTGAATATCTCAAGGGGACAATGATTTGGGCATCCAACAGCTTCTTTACCTCTTTCTCCATGACAGGTAGCAACATGGGATTTATTTGTCTCAGCTTCTTCTTGAACGTCTTAGCCTCCTCTTTCAGTGGGATTTTGTGCTCAATGACTGATGTGTCATACGTCTTGAGGTCTTCGTAGGTCCATGCAAACACATCAGCAAACTCCTTCAACAACTTAGTATATCCAGCTCTCTGCTCCTCAGTCAGACTCCTTGACAGCTTGACCAATTTAGGCTCCTCAGGTGTGCCTATTTTACATTCAACTGTGTCATCATCATCACCTGAAACCTTACCCTTTACTGCCACATCATTTCTGTCGAACAATCTTTCTAATGGGATTAGTCCTTTCGGAATGTGATTGCTCAGTAGCTGAATGATCTGGTGATCAACAATTTCATTCATAAATTCCCCAGAGTGACGGTCATCTTCCTCATCATGATCCTCATCTATGTGCATTGTGGAAAAGTCACCAATGGACTGGAGAAATTTCTCAATTTCTTGATCATCTTCAAACACCTTCCAGTGTTTGACATTGTCCGGTATAGAAGTTCTGTATTTTATTTCAACATCAGACCTAGCAGTGGGAAACGCAGGAACTTCGAGCACACTAGCCGTGAAAGATAAAAAGTCGGTTGGAGTATTTTCTTCCCTTGGAATGAAAGAGATGTTAAAATCCAGGAAGAAATTATCGACTAGGTCCCATACCTCGTTCCTGTAATTTCTGAGCCGAGGATGCTTGGCCTGATAAACATTTTTGACCTACTGGACAATCAGTTCTGCGTCCCCAAACACAGCTATCTCCCTTATTTCCATATGTTGCGCAACCCTTAATCCCAGAACCAGAGCTTCATACTCTACCACGTTATTGGTAGTTTTGAATTCCATCTTGTATGATAGAGAGATGGTCTCTTGACAAGGGGACACGAATACTATCCCGACACCTGCACCCATACTGGAGGAAGCTCCATCAAAGAACATCTTCCAAATAGAGGTGGTTGGAGGGGGTGTCTCTTGATTAAGAATGGGCTGCTTTCTGACCTGTAAAGGAGCCTCAGGGGTGTGGGTGAGCTGTAGTAAACTGGAGCCTAAATCAGTGTCCAGTGCATAGATGGGATGATTGGTTGGGTTGGCTTCATCACTGATTATGTAGGCCAGTTGGGCTTCTCTGTATAGTCTCCTATGTTCCCCTCCAAAGACTGGAATGGTGGCATATGTGAGATCCATCTGCAAGGTTCCCCCTAGTCTCTTTATCCAAGATCTTGACAACAACATGCCAAACTTAGGGGGGACGTCAGCTACCACGATATCCATGACCATATTCTTCATGGGCAGCTGAAACAGGGAAACTACCAGGTCCTTGATGACTCCCAAACACTGAACCCTCCTGGAGTCGAAAGAATAGAGGTCATGATAGGCTCGGGTGACTTCCAGTCCTAATTCCTCCATGACAGTTTTGGGCATGAGGTTGTGGGAGGCCCCTAAGCCCATAATGCAATTATGCAGCACTTTGTCATGTATGTTCAGGGATGTGTAGAAGGGAGGGGATGAATCATCTCTTTCTTCTACCATGGGACCTAGGACAACTGCAGGCCTTTCATCTTGGAGGTTTATGGAGTCTGTGGGAGGGTATGAGGCTTCGGATTTCAACAGCTCAGAGAAGCGCTTTTTGAATTCCCCATGTTTAATTAACTCAGTGAGTGGCACAGGGATTCTGATCTTTTGAATCTCATGCTCAAAACTGAAAGAAGACATAGGCTTTGGGATTTCTCTAATTTCAGGAACATGATTATGGACAATGGGAGAGGAAGGTTGAGCCATCTTACCTCTGTGGGTGTCTTCTACTTCATTAGCAGGTTTCTCTGTTCTATTGGACGGCTCAGGAACATCAGGTGCTGCTATCCTTTTGTCGGTCCTCAGGTTGTACCTACCTCGACCGCCACCAACTTTGTCTCCCTTGCTCAATTCATTTAGCTGACCATCCATGAGAGACTTTTCATAAGCAGTCTGAGTGAGATGAGGAAAATGAGGAGTGTCCTCTAAGCAGTGGATTTTAGGCTCAGGCTCGTCTGTTTCCCCTTCTTCTTCATCAGCCACAAAATTGTTCTGAAAGGGAGCCTGAATTCTTTGGTCGTCTCTGTCTCTTCCTCTCTCTCTGTGCATAGTCGGGGGAGAAATATTATTTGGCCTCTTGAAACCCCCTCTATTTTCAATGTTCTGAGGGCCCTTATACATTTTCTTCCTTTCCACCTTTAATCTCTCCACCTCTTCTTTAAGGAGGTTCATAACTTGGGTCAGCTCATTTACTTGAGGGTGGGGCAGTGATGGGCTAGAAGTTGAGGCTTCTGATTTTTCCTTTCTTTTGTCTGTGTCAGCCTGGTTTCTTAGTCTGTCAGCTGCCAATATGTTGGATTCCACTTCTATAGCTGCATCTTGCATCTGAGCTAAAGAGGTGGCTCTTCTTTCTCTTAATAAGAGACATAAATCAGGGTCAAATGTGCCAGCATAGGAAATTTGAGCAGAGGCCTCTGAGGGTTTAATCTCTGCAGGAATCTTGTTATACATTTTATTGAATCTTTTGGAGAAGTCAGAGACAAACTCTCCATCCATTTTCTTTAGAGACCCAAACTCTATCATGTAATACATATAATCCTTCCTGTCTCCCCAGTGTCTCAGGAAAGAACTATCCAGAGCCTCAATTCCAGCAATAGATCCGGGGGATAGTCCTCTAAACCATTTCCTGACCTCACCCTCCAGGCTCTGGACAAAGACTCTCATCCAGACATCTTCATTTTCAATGTTTAGGTTGTCTGCATAACTGTAAAAAGCAACTAGGTGTTCCTTAGCAGTTATGTCTCCCTCCCCACTGAACTTGGGCATGTACTTCAAATAGTCTCCAGCAGGGAGAGGATTCATAGGATGTGGTAGGATTAAAGGGGTATATCTAGCAGCAACTATGGCATCCATTCTATTCAGAGGGGGATTAGCACCAGCCATAGGGATATTGGGTAGAGGAGAACTCGGAGGAGAAGGAGTACGGACGGGAGATGTCGGAACAGAGGTTCTTGGAGGAGACAACAGAGAAAACAGAGAGAGAGCCAAGGGACCTGAGTGTGCAGATGCTTCTCTCTGTGCAGTAGTAGCAACAAAAGGAGGGGTGGTGAAACCTTCAGAAGATTGAGGTCTGAGAGGAGGGATGACCTCTAGGGAGGGGGGAGTGACAAGGATCTCTCTTTCTGATCCTAGACCAGGAGGAGATAACTCAACAGGAACACTCCCGAAATTCAGAAAATGGGAAAACTCAGAGGAAGGACGACTAGGAAGCTGTGAATAAGAAAATGGAGTTCTCACAGAAGGGGACAGCGGATTACCTGTTTCAGCGATGGAAACTTCTTTCGCAGAGATCTTTCCCTTTCTGCGCACTGCTTCCGAGTCCACTTCTGGTGTAGCTAAAGGCAAGTGTGGGTTAGACCTCGTATGTCTACCTCTCGAAGGCACAGTTGATAGAGCAGGTTCTTCCCAGCGGAGTCGTCACAATGGAGTCACTAGGTGCACAGTAGCAATCTTCAAGTTCTGATGTTTGATGCACCTTCAGAATCAGTTGATCTTTGTCGTTCAATCCCGGGGAAAATATTCAACTTCGTCCCCGGCAACGACGCTAGAAATGTTGGAGCCAGAAGTAACTCCTGGATTTCTTGCAGGAGCAGATCCTAACACCCATCAGTTTAATGTCACGATTTGTTTAAAAGGGGTGATCCAATGGAAGCACACTCGGAACAATCTCGTCTCAACTCTGAAACTAGGCTAGGTATGCATGACGAGTGAGGTCTTGATAAACTTCAAACAGTGAGTTGTATTAAAGGTGAGTAGGGGGAAGACTTGCATGAGAAAAGTGAGAAGGTCTATCATAAACATCAGGTTTGTAACAGACTGAAGAAGAAAGCATTCGAACACAAGATCCTCTTACATTCAAATACAAAAGACCAGAGAATACAATAATTCCATAATAAATCCTTTATCATAACATAACTGCAACAATCCATGCAAATCCTTTGATCATGAACTCTCTGGTATAGGACGAAAACATAGATGAAAAAGGAGAATTGTTTGTTATAAACCAAGAAGTCTCAAACACAGAGGCACCACCCAGAGAACTAGAATGGTTTCTGAAGCTTTACAGTCGGGAGCTTAGCTCTACCATCGATAGATACAAAAATGGCGAAAACGCCTTCATATACTCAGAACAACAACAACAGCAAAATCAAGACACTGCATTGAAAGCTTTGCATCTGCATGGCTTTCTGACAGTCAACCTCTGAAAGGTCGTGCAACTTATGTCAGACGCAACCTAATTCTTTGACAGTTCCAACGGTGAATCGATGTGCCTTTAATTCATTGCCGTGCTTTCCCATTATGGTGGAGGCAATGTCTAACCACCACCAACCGCTTCAATAACTGGTTCATCGGGATTGAAGATGGCCCGACCAACTTGGCATATTTGGGACATGGAGGGCCTCTTGCGCTGCCACCTGGAATAACTGACTGACTTGGCGAATGGGCGTGGAGGCCAGCGCGAAGGATGGGGCGCATGACAGGAGTGGTGGCGTCGGATCATGAGCGTGCAAAGGGCATGCCGAGGTGTGAGGTGAACGACAGAGGAGGGCACCTGGTGAAAGACGATAGGCGGAAAGGGGAAGAGGAAAGATAATGGACTTGCGCCTTGGCGAGGTGCTGACGTGGAAAGGAGTGGGACACATGGAAAGCGACGAGTGGATGATGAGAAGGGAGAAGGATTACGCAGACCAAAGAGGGGAGGTGGATGGATGACACACGACAGCAGGAGAAAGGCAGTCATGGAAGGTGACATGACGAGAGAAGGGTCCACATTGGCTAAACATAAAGCAGCTGGAAATGACGGGGTCGCGTGAACACCGTTGATCCGGGCGTTANTCACCATTGATCCGGGCGTGCTGATCTAGGCCGTTGAAGAGGTGCACCCCGGATTCTGGACCCCCCCCTGCTTAAAGGTAGAAAGGCGGGGGGGGTCCGGAATCACACCTGCGCCATTGATCCGGGCGTCGTGATCCCTGCCGTCCAAACTTGGATTTTATTTAATCATGGGTGAATTAGCACCCCGAACTTAGGACAAGTGGGTTTTTAACCCATTCTTTTGCATTCTAACCCCCTTACAAGAAATATCGCTAACATGAAGTGAAAGTGATAGTGATAGTGAAAATTTGATGTATCAGTGACAGTGATAGTAACAATATCAATGATAGTGATAGGTTGAGTCTACATTTATATTTCAGGGCATCGGGATAGGGAAGAGAAAGGGGGTTTTATCCCCCTTCTGGTTTGTGACAGAGAACATATGGATTTGGATCTTCCTTTAGGTTGGAGCCTATAAATTAGGGGGTTGGAGATGAAGAACACCAGGAGTCATAGCTTCCTTTAGGTTGGAGCCTGTAAACTAGGGGGTTGGAGCCTCATTCTAGTTGTAGCTGAAGAATTCAGGCAGTTGTATGTTACTTTAGGTTGGAGCCTGTAAATAGGGGGTTGGAGCCTCCTTCTAGTTGGTGTTGGAGAATTCGGAAGTTGGTTCTTCCTATGAATGTATTCTTGATATATATAATAAAGAAGTATGTGGTTTTCTCCCATTTGGGTTTCCACTTAAATTCTGGTGTATTGTGTATATGTGGTTGTTTATTATGCACTGATGAATGATATTGTATATGATATAATAATATATTGAATTCATAAGTTATAAAATATTGAATACTATCGATAAAATTGAATTATATATATTATGATTGAAAGTGGTAAAAATTGCTGATATTGATTCACCCCTCCCCCCTCAGTATTCCAACAAAAATTTAGGTAGACCAACAACCATCATATAAGTTTCCATCGATTGTAGATTTTGAAAATTCAGGTATTTGATTCATTCATTCCAAGTTCAACTTCGCTCATTAGTTTGAGGAACAAGAGAAGTCAGTTCAATGTCGAGTCAAGTCCTATCACATAATATATACATATTTTCCTTTGGATCAATAAACCCTCCAACTAAAATTGACTGATCTTTCTTGAAATATCAAACAAAGGTCCAATTTGGGAAAAAATCCACAATATTACTTGTTTGTGTTAATTGAGAAACATATAACAAATTGGCGCTGAGGTTTGGCACATGATAAATGTAAAACATTCTCCCATGATGATAGGAAACAACATCCTGACTAGAAATATCGACAAAAAAAAATCAGAAACATAAATCTTCCTCTCCTCATCTTCATTAAAGTAGGTTAAAAGGGAAACATCCTTGGACATATGATGAGTGCACCCAGAGTCAAATAGGTTTTGCGCAGAATGAGACAACAAGGATTGAGAAGTTCTGAATTGGAAGGTGAAATTATCAGTGGGTTAGAGAACGATGGACACGTATCCTTCAATGTTCTTAGCCTTCCCCTCTAAATCATCTCTCTTCTTGTAGCATACCTTCTCCACATGTCCAGTCCTTCCATAGTACCGACATGTCTTCTTATTTTTACTTTGACATGGTGCATCTATTTTCCCTTTAGTTTTCTAGTTGAGGCATCCAAGTCTCAGTGTAGGGGTATCAAACCATCCCATTTTCATTTGATTTGAATTTCCCTTTCACTTGAGAAAGTGGGATTGATGTTTACCACCAATATTGCCTTCTGCAAGTAGTCTATGTTTATTAGTGATCAAAAGACCACACAAATCTTAAAAGGTGTAATCCTTACCATCTTCCTTATTTTCCTACTAGTTGGTGCGGAAATTTGAAACAAACATGTCAAACAATGCTCTGAAATTCATAGGAACAACTAGATGAGTTTTTCATATTTATTATAGTAATTGTTTACACTTCACCCAATTTTAATTGTAGTTCCTTTACACCTACCAAATAGTCCTTTATTATGTCAAAAGAATGAGGATTGAGAGAGATCAACTATTTCTCCAATTGCATGACATGGCTTTCATCAACTTTGTTGAACAACAACTTTAGATTCTTCCAGACTTTATGAGAGAAGTTCATTCCACTGATGTGAAAATGAATCTCCCACACAATATAGGTCATGATGACCCCCAAAACCTCATCCTTCTATTGGATCATGTTTTCATTGATGTCAAAGGAACAAATTCTTGTCATAGTATATTGATGTAGTAATTGATGGATAATGTATTGTCATTTTTGTCAATGGATTGCTGTCAAGTGGAGTCATAGTTGTATGTGGTCATGCATAAATGAAGATAGATCAATGTGTTGTCATTGATATATGATGCATAGATGAATATGGATCAATGTGTTTCCATTGATATATGATGCATAGATGATGACATTCATAGATGAATATGGATTGATGTGTTGTCATTGATATATGATGAATAGATGGATTTAGGAATTAATGTATTGATCGTTGGATCATGTGGTCATGCATGGAATCAATGACAAAGAGACAATGTCATAGTGATGTGTTGTCATGGGTTATTCTAGTTGTATTGATGTAAATATGACTCATTATTGTCTTGCCATGGTTGATAGGAAGTACAAATGGATGAAATCCAAAGTGGTCCCCTTATGGTGAAATCCCTCATGGGAAGACACTTTGCGGTTGAGTTATCCTACAAGTATGGTTAGAGAACCCATGCTTAACTATGGTATAATGAGATAAAGATGAGTGAATTTGTCAGTTAAAATGTCCTATATGGATGGTTCTTGTCATGCCATTTTTGGTGGTATGTGGAACGTCACATAAATCCTCACGGTTTGAGAGTTATGGCCTTGTGAAGTTGGAGGACCCTCATGTGTTGGCTAGAAGCCCCAAAAGGTCAAAGAAGTCAAAGTATTTACAAAGAATAAATTATTTAAATAATAAATTGAAGTGATGAATTCAAAGAGGATTATTTAAATAATAAAGTTAATGGAGAACTTTCTAATTATGGAAAGTGGTTATAAGTGGGTTAACCTTAAAATAAGGAAAATGGGTTAAGTAGACAAGTGGCCATGTGAACAAA
>ML779076.1:37314-78779 GCA_009831015.1 Picea engelmannii | reverse complement strand
AAAAATTGGTATCGGAGCAAGCCTTCACTAAATCCTTAAAAAGTTTGGAGGAGATCCATGGACACACAAATGGATGATTAAGTTTCAATCCTTGATGAGAACAATTTTTCAACATGGAGAATATAAATGAAAGTGTATTTGAATTAAAAAGGAGCAGGTGTTTGGAAAGAAACTATTGGTGGATCATTTCCTTTGAAGAAAAAGTCAAAGTTTGCAGCTCAAAAGTAATAATATAAGAATGATTAATTGGATCTCAATACCATTCTCAATGGTCTCTCAAGTTCTATCAAAGAGAGCATGGGACAATGCACTTCTGCCAAGGATCTATGGCTAAAGCTAGAGAAGACATACCAAGGAAAAACATAAGACACTAAAATTAATACTGATTCGTCAGAGGATGTTCCTTTAATTGGTTGATTAATGGGTGCCAAAAGCTACTTACCTCTAGGCCACCGTCTCTGTTCATGTTGTTGGGGTGCTTGATTATTTCTACTTACCTAACCCCGATTTTTTCCCTCATCAGTCACAAAATTCGTAGCAGATGGAACCACAAAGCCTTTGAATGGCTCAGTCGTGCCCTAGTCCGGGGAGAATTAAGGAGAACGCACGCAGCACTGGATTCTCTATCAAAAAACGCACTGAAACTTCACCTACATCTCGCGCACGAAATTCGTAATGACCTGTGGACAGTAATGGATGCCAGCGCTGCGTTGAAGGTAGATGGAGAAGGACGCAAAGTTGTAGAACGCCACGCTCGTAAATTAAGAAGTCTAACAACAAAAAGGGATGCGACAGGCAACAAAGATAACGCCAATGACAGTGATAAAGCCACAGCAAAGGATGACGCGACAGGCAGTAAAGATAACGCCAAGGATAGTGATAAATCCACAACAGACAATGACAGGAAAGTGGTTAACCTATCCAGCCTGGATCTTAGCAAGGAAGAAATTAATATCCTAAAGAAAGGATTAGGGTTCGCCATTGCTCCAAAGACCGTCCCAGTTGAAAACATAGTCTGCAGCATAGAAGACAGCATTAAAAATCTTAATGAAGAAGATAAAGATGCCATTAGGCAAGACTGCGCCATGGTCCTAAGGAATGCAAAACCACCTAAAAATAACATCAGCAAAAAGGACCAAGAAGCTATTAAGAACCTAAGAAACAATGAAAACATTGTAATTCTTAAAGCTGATAAAGGAGGGGCTACAGTAATCATGAACAAAACAGACTACAACACCAAAATGATGGAGCATCTCACCATGACTAGTAGCTACAAGAAGCTAGACAACAACCCTATATCCATGGTCATCAAAGAAGTCAAGAAGGCCATTAAAGTCTCCAACCTCGACGAATGGATGAAAAAATGATTAACTCCAAGCTGCCAAATTACCCCTAGAATTTATGGACTCCCTAAGATCCACAAGGAAGGAACCCCTCTAAGACCAATCGTCAACACAATCGGTTCCCCAACCTATGAACTAGCCAAATATGTGGCAGGAATGTTAAGACCACTAGTCGGAAAAACAGACTCCTACATCAAGGACTCAAGAGACTTCGTGGAACTCATAAAAGAGGAGAAAATTGATTCAAAGGATATGCTCATCGGCTTTGATGTAGTGTCACTTTTTACTAAGATCTCGTTGAATGAGGCCATTCAAGTCATAAAGGAGGTAGCAGACCCGCAAACAGCTAGACTAGCAGAAGTCTGTCTAAAATCAACTTTCTTCAGCTTCCAAGGAGAGTTTTTCGAACAAACAAGCGGAGTAGACATGGGATCCCCTTTATCCCCAATTGTAGCCAACCTCTACATGGAAAAATTTGAGAAAAATTCCCTTGAAACATACCGCCTCAAACCATCCAGATGGAAAAGGTATGTGGACGACACCAACGTCATATGGCCTCATGGAAAAGAAGAACTGGGCAAATTCTTTGAGCACCTCAATGGGATTTCTGAAGACATTAAATTCACCATGGAACTAGAAGATAACAATAGCATACCCTTCCTAGATGTGCTTATAACTAGGAAACAAGATGGTACACTTGGGCACAAATTTTTTAGGAAGAAAACTCACACAGACAACTACCTTAATGCCAAATCCCACCACCACCCCTCCCAAAAAATGGGGGTTCTCAACACCATGGCCATAAGGGCAACAAGAATTTCTAACAAGGAACATCTCAAAGAATAAATAGAACACTTAACTAAGGTCTTCAAGGACATTGGATATAGAGATAAGGACATCAAGAAGGCAATGGATAAGAAAGAAAGGAGGACTCGTATATAGAATGATCAAACCTAAAACAGTAGAGCCTTTCTTCCCTACATTCGAGGTGTCACAGATAAGATTGCCAAGGTTTTAAGAAGAAAAGAAATTATGACCTCTTTCAAACCCCTAATCACTATCAGACAAAGAATGAAGTCTGTAAAGGACCCTACAGAAAACCGACAAGAGAAAGGCATCTACAAAGTGTCATGCTCATGTGGGAAATGTTACATTGGTGAAACTGGACGATCATTCCAGGTAAGGATTAAGGAACAAGAAGAAGACATTAGAAAGGAACATACCCATACCTCCTCCTTAGCATAACACTCCCACAAAAACAAACATCATGTTTACCTTGAGGATACCAAGATACTAGCAAAAGAGGGTCACTACTACAAAAGACGCTTAAGAGAAGCTATAGAAATAATCAAGCACCCCAACAACATGAACAGAGACGGTGGCCTAGAGGTAAGTAGCTTTTGGCACCCATTAATCAACCAACTAAAGGAACATCCTCTGACAAATCAGTATTAATTGATGATGATCAGCCAGATCTAACTCGACGATTAGTCCTGATGATGAATCCTGTTTTGGATTCGAAACGTCGACGACAAAATGATACCAATTGTGGATTATCTGAAAAACATATGTGAAACTCCTCACCACAGAAACTTAAAAACAACAATAATACACTAAAGACAACTCCATCGAGAACAATGAAGGTAAAGAATCTCCACAATCCTATGATTGTAATAATTCTAAACTTGATGATGTTGAATGTTTCTCTACATGTGAAGAAGAAGATCTAGAAATAGTTTGTGAAGAATCAGATGATTATTATCCCATGGAAAAAGTAGAAGAAGAACTTTCAAAGATTAAAAAGAAAGTTTATTGGGGTCTATATGAATACAACTATGACCATAGCTATATATAATATATCTATCTTTCTGATAACACTAAAAGGTTTCTAGAAAAGAATCAAAATCATACTTTGAAACTAAAGAAAATGCTCAAGGAACAAGAAGAAAGTAAAAGGTCTCAATTAGAAGAAAAAGAAGAAGGATCAAAAGACTAAAGAATGAAATAGAAGAAAATAAGAAGGTAGATAATGAGATTAGAAAAAGTCTTGAAGTTAATATCTATCTCAAGACCCAAATTAAAGAATCCAAAAGGGTAGAGGAACTACTAAAGAATCAACTAAATGAAAAGGAAGAGTCATGTCATAAGTTGGAAGCTGATGTTGTTTATGTTAGAAAGAAAGTAGAGAAGTCAAAAAAATTCTTGAATAGCTCAACAATCTTGAATGAAATCTTGGATACTCAAAGATCACCAAATGATAAATCAGGTCTTGGATACAACAAATAAGCTACACATGTTGAAGCAGGCACCTCAAAGAAGCTTGAGGTAAGTCCCTCATTCTCAAAAGATGGAAATAATGTTGCAATTAAACCACCTACACAAGGGAATGAAACTTTCAAAAGAACAAAGCAAGGAAGACATCAAGAAGCCATATTTACATCTCAAAGAAAATTCAGAAGAGAGACACCTTCAATATGGACACCAAAGAAAAGGTATGGAAATGTTTTTCATGGTCATTGTTACTCATGTAATGAATATGGTCACAAAGCTTTGGAATGAAAATATTATGCAAGGAGATATAGTGAAAGTTTTAACAACACCCTAAGGTGTTGGAGATGCAATCAAGTAGGACACATTGTTTCTCATTATCACACCATGAGATGCTACAACTGTAGTGGATTTGGTCACAAATCCCAATATTGTTGGAACACAAGAAGACAATCCATGAGGAGTCTTTCATATAGTATGACTTTAAGAACACATGAGGATAGAAGAGAAGACAATTTTGAAAATATGGAAGCTCAGAGATCAAGCTCTGAGAAGCTGGGATACCTTCATAAGTGGGTGAAGAAGACTGAACAATCAGAACAGAATGGTAGCCCTAAGGCAAGATCAAGCTTGACTTCTTCTAAATAATACATGGGTTACATTGGTAACAGACACGTACATACACAATATGACCTATGAATAGGTCGTTTCCATACACGAGTTGTCTGTATAGCAGGCTGCGTACATGTGGTAATAGCCTTGGAAACTAGGCTATGAAAATAAGTTATAGCTTGGTGTGATGGTATAACTCTGTGTTGTAGGATCTGACATGGTTTATTACAGGGTCTGACATGGTTTGTTGTAGGTTTTCATGATTACATGTTGGCATACATAATTGATGTATGTATGGTGATGACATATGGTTGAGTGTTGAAAGTCTATCCTTGATGTAGTATGGATTGAGGATTTTTCTATTGAGCAATAATGTTGGTTGTGACAGTGAATTTATCACACTTTGGTTATGAGATATATCATGATGATGCTAGCTAGAGGTGTCATTGATCTATTGAGTCACACGTCTAGTACACATAATTTTGGATGCTTAATATTTGTTGTAGTGAATGGTGGTTAAGGAAGATTCGTTGGGGTACATGGTTGGTGCATATCTGAGTTCCATTGATATATCTTGTGATATATCGTTATAGGCATATTTGTTGGATATCTTGGTGCATGCATTTGGCATATGGTTGAACTACATATTGGGACATGTAGTTGATTATTTGATGAGGTGGTTATATTGTACATCATTGATGAGTCATAGCTTGATTTATGGTTGATATGGCATACATGTATGGAACACATATTGATTATATTTCATCTTGTTGAGGTTTGGTGTATGGTTGATGCACTTGCTTGATACAGGTGGTGATACATGTTTAGTGAAATGTTTATGCACTCATAGATGGTATCTGTTTGTGGGTGATAGTACTTGGATAAAGTACATCATTGGTATTACTTGTTTAGCATATACTTTGGTACATGATGTATGGGATGATATAGTTGAGACACTTGTTATGATGCTTGAGGGTTGAGATACATGGTTGTGGCACTTGATTCATGGTAGAGGCATATCACAAGTGATATTACACTTGTTTGAGGCACATGGTTGGCATGTTGGTAGAGTCATATGGTTGATACACTCCATTGATGATATCTTATGGTATATTGTATGGTATTGATGTACATGGGTGTTGTGCATGGTTGTCACACAATATGGCACAATATGTACTTGGTTGATGTTTTGTTAATGATTCTCTATTCATTTTTGACATATCTTTTTCTTCATGATGTATGGTATGGCATGTGTTTGATGCAAGGGCAGGTCCAAGGATCGTCATAGGAAGAGAAAATCATTCTTGAAGTAGTTGATCTATGTTTTGGTTGAGCAGTAGCATTTGCAGCAGAAGCATATTGCAGTGGTAACATATTGCTCATATTGCAGAGAAGATAGGGGGAGACATACCCATAGGTGGAGTCATTCTTCTTCCCATTATTCCAGGAGGAGATATTTATCGGATGCAAATATAAATACTTGGAGAAAGAGTACATAGGCATGGTTCCAGGGTGAGCGATGGTCACAGGGGGAGAATAAGCGATATGTATTCAACATTACACCAGAGTGATATCCCTTGTTCAAAAGGGGAGATATTATTTAGAGGAATATCAAGGCATCCAGGCAAGGGGAGAATCCCCAAGGAGACCTCAGGTAGGAGGAGAAACCCCAAGGAGAGTTCAGGAAGGGGGACCAGCCCCAAGGAGAGAACTACCCTTTTCCATTGATGTCAAAGGGGGAGAGATAGTCATATTGATTTGATTGAGATTACTATTGATGAAGAGGAATTCCATCTCTACATGTTTCCATCAATAATTTGTGTTGACGTCAATGTTGGTATTACCATCAATGCGAAAGGGTGATATTGTTGGATCATGTTGTCATTGATGTCAAAGGAACAATGTCTTGTCATAGTATATTGATGTAGTGATTGATGGATCATGTATTTTCATTTTTGTCAATGGATTGATGTCAAGTGGAGTCATAGTTGTATGTGGTCATGCATAGATGAATATAGATCAATGTGTTATCATTGATTTATGATGCATAGATGAAGATGGGTCAATGTGTTGTCATTGATATATGATGCATAGACGATTTCATGCATAGATGAATATGGATCGATGTGTTGTCATTGATATATGATGCATAGATGGATTGATGCATTAATATATTGATCGTTGGATCATGTGGTCATGCATGGAATCAATGAAAAAGGAACAATGGCATAATGATGTGTTGTCATGGGTTATTCTAGTTGGATTGATGTAAATATGACTCATTATTGTCTTTCCATGGTTGATAGGAAGTAAAAATGGATGAACTCCATAGTGGTCCCCTTATGGTGAAATCCCTCACGGGAAGATTATTTGAGGTTGAGTTATCCTAGAAGTATGGTTAGAGAACCCATGCTTAATTGTGGTATAAGTGAAAATATCCTAGATGGATAGTGCTTTTCATATCATTTTCGGTGGTATGTGGAACGTCACATAAATTCTTACGGTTTGAGAGTTATGGCCTTATGAAGTTGGAGGATCCTCATGTGTTGGCTAGAAGCCCCAAAAGGTCAAAGAAGTCAAAATATTTACAAAGAATAAATTATTTAAATAATAAATTGAAGTGATGAAGTCAAAAAGGATTATTTAAATAATAAAGTTAATGGAGAACTTTCTAATTATGGAAAGTGGTTATAAGTGGGTTAACCTTAAAATAAGGAAAGTGGGTTAAGTAGACAAGTGGTCATGTGGACAAAGTGGCTAAGTGGACAAAATTAAATAAAGGTGGATATGTGGACAAAATGGTTATGTGGATAAAGTGGATATGTGGACAAAGTGGGTAAGTGGATGCTTCTAAAGGAAGCTTCTTGGAGAGTATAAATAAGAGGCAAGGGTATCTTGTAAGTATATCTCTCTTGAGCATATATTGAAGATCTATTATGAGTAAGAGAGTGATTGGAAGTTCTCATGGATGCATCAAAGTTTCCATAAGTTTGAAATCTTGACAATGAAAATTTCGGAAGTTCAGAAACCCTAGTTTCTGAAGGAGAACACGAGATTCATTGCTCTAGAGGGCGTACATATGCGGGCTACAATGAGTCAGGGTGCGTACACATGTGGGATGAAGGATATCATAGTGCATACAGTTGGAGAAAGTCATGGATAATTGAGTGTGATATGGTGTCAGGTTCTTGAAGTCTAAAGCAAGATCCATATCTAGATTCTACGGTATCAGATTTTCCATAGAAGTTTTGGTATGGTTACATGACTGTTTTGATGGATACTTGTGCTTATGGTATGGTGAATTCTTAAGGAATTATTGGTATGGATGTCATTATATGGTTTATTTTGGTTGATTGATAGAGTGAGAAACACTCTTATGTTTCAATACTGATATGGTTGTCATAGTATATTGGTTTCTTATACATGATTAAGTAGCATTCATATTGTATGGTTGATGAGCATGAGTAAGTTGTTGGAGAGAATATATGTGTTGTGATTGGTTATGGTATAGATTGGATAATGAAAGGCATAAGTGGACATGACTGAAGGCTGCATAGGATCTGAGTTTTCAAGGAGACAAAACCCTAGTTGTTCAGAAGGAATACACAGGCTACAGTATAGATAGGCCACATACATACGCGGGCTGTAATACTGGTGTTACACATTATTTCGGTCACCCTGATGATGACTCTGCAAGCATGTGTTCAGGCTCTCAAAAAAATCTTGTACATGAGGAAAATGACTAATTTCTTCCCCTACAAGGCATGTTTTTAGAATGATGTTGCAGGCTAACAGTGGTACACAGTGCATAAATCCTTGATTTTTGCAGGCTGCTCTATGCCTGGATCACGAGGTTTCTATAGGCTTCTATATAGGTAGGGTGTGGCGACATTTGAAGGTAAGAAAAGGAAGAAGATCATGAAGTTTCTAGAAGGAGAATCTTCTAGAATGTAAGGTGCCATTCATATGGTTATGATCCTACTAACTTCTCTGATTTGGTGGGATCATCCTCATCCTTTTAACCACTTCACCTTCTCCTATATAATGATGGGTTTCTCATGGAAAAGGTGAAGCAATATTGAGCAAAGAATTGCTGAAAGAATAGGTTGAAGACTGTGTGAAGGATCCTTCTACAACTGATGCTTGAGGCCTCCATTTGTCCATCAATATTTTGTGGACCATCCTCATACAAATTCGGAGCAAGTGTATGTGTGTGTTCGAACAAAGGACCACATAAAGGGAACTTGCGACATCAAGGCAATTTGGTTGTATATTCCACTTTTTATTTAATATAATACAGTGATATGTTTCTTTCGCATAAAATCATTAGCATTTTATTACATGACTCCTTGATCACAAGTTTAGATTTTCATTGAATCTACAATTGGGACAATAGAGATATAAGGAAGCGATATCTAAAGGCATGTCATCCATTCCTTCTTTGGTAGTAAATTCAATGATAGTAACTTAGGGAAAGTGTCATGTCCTATCTTGTTTTGTTCTAGATCCAAGTGGATCTAGGGAGATTAGTTTATGTCCGGATTCACCGATTTATACAATAAAAACTGGTAGGGTGCGTACATATGCGTGTTTCACTACTAACACCTCTTATCAGTTGGTGATGAGTTGTGTAAGATGAGTCTTTCATTGCAGAGTTGGTGCTCTTGTGGAGTTGATACTCTATTCAGTTGTTGTTGATAAACCCCAAGGATTGTATTCCATAATAAAAATAAAATTGTACATACATCTTATGTTATTTGTGTTCCTTATGGTGATGAATTATTGATGATCTTTGTTGCTGATATATGTTTACATACAACTGGTTATAAATTGGCAGTAATAAGTGTTGAGTAAATAATGATTGCTAACTAATGATTTTTTGTGAAGGGAAGTGAAAGTGATCCCTACACTGATTAACCCCCACTCTTATCAGTGTGATCGGTGTGTCCAATACCTTCTTTCCAAAAAAAAATGAACTTTCTTTGATCATTTGTTGGATCTAAAATCACAGTCTTTGTATAATTCCATAGTCCTTTACTCTTCAATAGGGTTTCCATGTCTAGTACCCATACTATATAATTTTATCTAGTCATAATTATGAGATTTATATTTGAAGACATATTTGATATCTAGACAGAAAGATTATATTTCCATAAGATAGAATATGAAAATCACTGACCTATAGTCAATCACACAACAAATTAGACTTAACAAGTTTTGCGTACATCAAATGAGGCTTCAAAACATCATATATTATACCATGTTGGGGATTATGTGTAATCTGATATGAAACCGACAAATCGTACTATAGATAATCGAAGAGGAAATAATTTTTTTAATATCAAAAAAGGTGGTGTCTAAAGAAACCATTACAGCACTTAATAAAAATGCACTGTGATTAGAAAATCACAATGCATATTGGACATCTTGTACACAACAATGATATTGCCATGATGTTATGTTCCACAATAAATATGGAAATATAACATCAGAAATAAAATCATTCACCAAAATATTGAACACGAGAAATAATAAAAACCCTTAAGGTAGGGAAACAACATATATTAATATTTATGGAAGGATAAAACTCCTCAAGCAATACTTGTTTGCTAAAATAACAATGTTCTTCACTATGTTCATTACATTGTTCATCCCTTCCTTATACAATACCACCTAAGAACATTCTAGAGAATGAACCTTAATGTAGTATACCTAGGGAGTTAATGGGGGGGCGAAGGGCCCATAGTGATAATAGTGGAGGCTATTCATTATAAGGTGGACTAGGTCCACTATATTAGTAAATAAAGCCCAATAGTAGTTAGATATATTATTATGAACATAATAAATGTGAGAAGGATTTCTAGAAGGTTCATTCTCTAGAATTTTCTTAGGTAGTAATATATAAGGAAGGGATGAACATTATAGTGAGCATAGTGAAGAATATTGTTATTGTAGCAAGAAAGTGTTGCTTGAGGAGTGTTATCCATCCATAATGATTAATATATGGTGTTTTCGTACCTCAAGAGTTTTGACTATTTCTCGTGTTCAATATTTTGGTGAATGATTTGAGGAGTGTTCAATAGTGAAGAATATTGTTATCGTAGAAAGAAAGAATTTCTTGAGGAGTGTTATCCTTCCATAAGGATTAGTATATGGTGTTTCCCTACCTCAATGGTTTTAAATATTTATTTTGTTCAATATTTTGGTGAATGATTTGAGTTTATTTTTGAAGTTATATTTCCATATTTTTTCTGGAACATAACATTTGGTATCAGAGCACTTTCTTCATCCAAAAAAATGAATATTGTTTTTGGTTATTTTTGTATATTTTTTCAAGGGGAAAATGGGGGTGGTGCACTTTAGATTCAATTATGAAGATTTATGTGAAAAAATTGTAAAAAAAAAATGGATATTTGAATTCCTCTGGGAAAAATACCAAATTAAAAAAAAAAAAAAACTCATCCGAAACAGAGTCTGGAAGGTGAAGCTATTGTCATTTTAAATTCAACAAATTTTCCAGGTTTTTCTGGAAAAAGCCACACTATTTGCACAATAAGTTATTTTTATAAACCCTATTATTTCGTTGAAGACTTATTCCATGCAAGATGTATTTTAATGGAAAAGATGATGGTCCTAGTATTGAATACTTCCTAAAGTCCCGCAAGTCAGAATGGAAAGAGAAGTGGAAATTTTGGCTATACCTTCGTTTCAGAGAAGATGCTCACATATGGTGGAAATCATTTGACTTTTGGGAGTGGATGTCACTTTCCAAGGAAGCACTTGAAAAAATAATTTTAGACAAGTGGTCTCATACAAAGTGTAAAGATAAAGAAAACACCAAGGGTTTATATTCACGTGGCAACTCTGTATTACATGTTCATGGTTGTATTCATAAAGAAAATGTTATTTTTTCTATTAAGCCTGGTTTCCAACAAAAAATTATCAATGTTCACTTGGTTAATAGATTGTAATTTCCTGCAAAGAATATTCAAAGCACATAGGTTGAGGGTGAACATTTTCAAAATTTTAAATATTTAAAGCTCAGTAGGGATAAATATGTGTTTGATGCTGACTTTTTTTCCATTGATATGAATGATGTGGATGTTATTCTTGGATATCCTTGGATGGAATCAATGGGTATAGTTAATGTCAATGTGGCAAAGAAGTTTATCAATATTTGGTATAAAAACAACAAAATTTGATTGTAGGATGTGTCTCTTAGTAAGAAAGTAGGGCCCATTAAGGGAAATAAAAGAAGTTATTACAGAGTTCAAAGTTGAATGAGAGGCAGAGTCTACAACAAGACATAAAGAAAATACCTAGGAAGGACATATTAAATCCATAGAGATCATTGAATCAAAGAAACACCATGTTGAAGAGTCCAAGAAAGGAGAACCAAGATCTAAGGTTGATTTATATCTCCATCCACACCACATAGAGAAACAATAGTCATCAAATAAATATAAAGGACATCAAAAAACTTATTATGGACCAGCATGGCACCCCAAAGGAAGCAATCGAGAGATACATGGAGGCATAAAACAATGCATGGAGACATCAAAACAAAACAAGGAGAAATCAGATTCTAGGTCAAGGTGGCAACACAACAATTGGACCCCCTATTCACATTTCAATAGGATGGATAGAGGCTTGTGCCTGGTATCAGTTGGCTACATTGCTTAGATAGTCATATTGTATGGTTTCCTTCAATGTTTGAGGATGAAACATGCAAAAGGGGATGGAATGTAGTATACATAGAGAGGTAATGACTCATGAGGGTAGCGAAGGGCCCATAGTTATAATAATGGAGTACATTGAATGTAAGGTGGAATAGGTCCACTATATTATTAAATAAGGCCCACTATGGTAGTTAGATATATTAGTGTGAACATAATAAATGTGAGAGAAGACTTTCTAGAAGGTTCATTCTCTAGAATGTCCTTAGGTAGTATTGTATAAGGAAGGGATGAAAAATGTAATGAGAATAGTGAATAATATTTTTATTGTAGAAAACAAGTATTTCTTGAGGAGTGTTACCCTTCCATAAGGATTCACATATGGTGTTTCCCTACCTCAAGGGTTTTGACTATTTCTTCCATTTAATATTTTGTTGAATGATTTGAGGAGTGTTTAATAGTGAAGAATATTGTTATTGTAGTAAGAAATTATCGCTTGAGGAGTGTCATCCTTCCATAAGGATTAATATATGGTGTTTCCCTACCTCAAGGGTTTTAACTATTTCTTTTGTTTAATATTTTGGTGAATTATTTGAGTTTAATTCTGAAGTTGTATTTCCAGATTTATTATGGAACCTTATAAACTCTAGGGCACACAAACCATATTTAAATGGTTGTTAAAATCTAATTTCTATTATTTTGATTAAATATTCTCTAATTTCCATTATGTTGATTAAATATTAGTGTAACTTTAATTGTTTAGGATATAAAATCTACTTTCCTTTATGTTCATTATGTTGGAGATATTACACACTCACCCAGGCAATTATTTTCCTAAGTTTGATAGTCCAATGTTGAGGGTTCTTCCATAGATGACAATATTCACTCTTGAGAATATTCCCCTAAAAATGAGGGAACCAACTACAAAATATGGCACCTCCCCTCTTCATTTAAGAGTCAGTTACACCTTAGTTAGACTTGTGGAAGTCACTCATGAATGGAAACCTCGATTTTATCACCAACAATTACATGTTCACCTTGGTTTCCTCACTAGGAGTGTGCATGTATCATACATGTGGAAAAGAGGGAACATATATTTCGATTACATGTGGTTCTAGCATTTCCACACTTGTGACTCAATTAACCAATGATTCCATGGATCAGTTAACTAGGACTAGGTGGCATATTACTTTGGCTTATGTCAGTGAATGTATAGACATTTCTAGATCACTAATATGGAGACTTTGCTTAGCCATGTAGAGTATATAATGTGTATTTTACCATTTTACTCAACATTTAATACTATTATTTCATTCTACTATTTTCTCTTCTCTCTTGCAAGCTTTGTGTGTTCAATTTCTACTAGCTAGGTTCACTGTGAAAAATTCACATGGTATCAAATACTTTATTTCTAGGAGAAAGAATATATGAATTTATATTTGTAGGTATAGGAGGAAGATGCAGTAAAAAAATATGGATTACCCATTGGAAATAATTTTCACACCTCATAATTACTTTGAGTGGAAGCTGAAAATTTTGCATCAACTAAAATGCAAAGGCTTGTATCAGATTACTATAGCAAAAGATATTGATCAAAATTTTGTTGTCAAGAAAACAAGGTATATCCATTGCATGTATGAGGCCTACAACATCCTCTATGTGTCTATGTCCCCCAAGATTTTGTTTCATATTGAAGCTTGTACTAGACTATTTGAGATATGGAGAAAGTTGGAGGATCTCTTTAGCAAACAGGAAGAAATGAGAGGCCATATACTTGAGGTCGAGTTGAATTCCTTAGATTTGAGGAATTTGGATAAAATCCAAGAATTCTTTACGAATTTCAAGTCCCTTCTCCTTCATATAAAGGGATGTGGTGTTGACAAATCAACTCAAGAAACCTAGTTGATCCTTTCTATTCTAGAAAAACCTGGTGTGGATTATGATGTTTTTATCTCATATTTCCATACAAACATATTCACTTCAAGATGAAACTAGAAAATGTTGACATTAGATTTGTTCATTGAATCCCTCACACATGAGCAAGACAAGATAATTAATATGGGGATAATAAAGGTATCCAATGTGCGTGCACTTGTTGTGCATGAGAGAAAAAATGCATGCAATCTAAAAACCAAGAAAAAAGTAAAGGGAAAGGAAAATGTAGAGCCAAATAAGGAAGGCTAATACACACCTTTCAATTATTACTCAGGATCCAAAGGTGTAAACGAAAATAAAGGGAATACCAGATGTAATTACTGCAACTGTGGTTATCATCTCGAGTCTGCATGAATGAAGAAACAAATTGACCTAATGGTTCTATTTCTTTAGAAGAATAACCTTGGGGATAAAATTCCCAAAGATTCCAAGAAGAAGTCGAAAGATCGAGACAAATGAGGTAAATATCATTTACTTATTTCCATTAAATATTCTCTTGATGCATGGATATTAGATTTAGGTGCATCCCACCATATCACAACTATAGAGAATGTTTTATCTTCTATTTCTACCTATAGGGTCCTCCCATCCTCATGGGATATGATACCCCAATTGAGATCATTGGCCAAGGGAGAGTATAACACCCACATGGAATTTTTGAGAATGTCTTGCATGTTCCAAAAATCTCTGTGAATTCTATAACCATATACAATATGTGTTATAACTCCACAATTGTTGTTGGTGAGGTAAACCACCAATCTCATTTGTATACTTTCAGTAAATTCACTGCTGAATTCAATTTTTCCTTACCATTGACTCATTCTAATGATTCTAGTAGATTATGGCATGAGATATTCATACATATAAACTTCAAATACATACAACAAATATGCAAATAGGAAATGGTCACTGGATTTCCCAACATACAGTTTTCCAAAGGAGTTTGTCAAGGATGCATTCTTGGCAAACATCCCCAGGATAAGTTTGAGAAAGGGAAGGCCTGGAGGGTCTCCTCTCCTTTGGAGATCATCCATATTGATCTAATGGGACCCTTTCCTCATCTATCCATCAACAAAGCAAGGTATGTGCTTACATTTATTGATTATTTCTCACAATATAGTGGTGTATTTTATGAAGCAAAAATCCACGTTTTTTTAGCATCTGAAATACTTCAAAGCACATGAAAAGAATTGGTCTATGGGAAAGATAAAAATCCTTTGCACAGAAAATGGGGTGGAATATGTGAACCAATATGTCCAACATATTTTTTCATAGGCAGGTATATATTTGTAGCACACAACACCTTACACTCCACAGCATAATGAGGTAGCTGACAAGAAGAACAAATCCCTCAAGGAGATGGCCACTTGAATGTTTCATGCAAGATCTCTAATACCGAAGCTTTGGGCCAAGGAAATTAACTGTTCCAACCACAGTCAAAATATATCTCCTCATATATTTGTTAAGGGAAAGACTCCTTATGAGAGATGGAGAGACAACAAACGAGAAGTCACCCACTTTCGAATATTTGGATCATGTGCATGGGCCCATGTACCCTATTAAAATAGGAAAGTGTTAGATCCTTGGAGTACTGCATGCATTTTCATGGGATATACATATGGTGTGAAGTGTTTCAAGTTACTTGATCCCTCTATGTACAAGATCATCATTGAACGTAGTGTTCAATTTGAGGAGAGTCTCTTTCATGCACCATTGGAGACACATGTATAGACCTCAGTACCATTAATTTCATTAGACATCGATGACTATGAGTTCACTCACTTAGATAATGGTTCATATATGATATCTTAATCAGATTTGGAATATGATGATCATGCATATGTTCAGTCACCACAAATTCCAAAGTGGGAACAAACCACCCTACAGGAATCAAGAGACCTTGTGGGTGATCTAGTGGATTGGAGGAGGATGAGGTAGGATCCTATGCATGCATTCAAAACTACCGAACTAGTGATTACCATGCATTGATATATGGTTCTATATTTAGACCCGCAAACCTATGTAGAGTCTGCAGGGAATCCCTTTTGGGAAGACGCTATGTAGGAGGAGTACAACTCTCTCCTAGAGAACTAGACTCAGGATCTGTTTCCGCTTCCTTCAGACATGAATCTCATCAGATGAAAATTGGTATAAAATACGAATAAGACAATAGATGGATAAGTGAGAAGTTATAATCCTAGACTAGTTTCCAAATATTTACAACAGATCCATGTGATAGACTATGATGAGACCTTTGATTCCATAGAAAATATTGAATCCATCTGATTGGCCCTTTCCATTGCGACATAAAGGAGGTAGGAAGTTCACCAAATGGATGTATAATTATTTTCTTCATGGGGATATCTCATAATATATTTGCATGGAGAAGCTACAAGGGTTCATTTAGAGCTCATCCTTAGTATGTTGACTGAATAAGTCCCTCTATGGCCTCAAGTAAGCACCTATAGAATGGTATGCAAAGATGGATGCCTACTTTTTCTCTCATTTCTTTATCACATGAAAATAATATTTGAATATGTACATGTTTAGTACCTCAAACTCCTTACCAATATTATTTATCTATGTTGATGACCTCTTGATCACAAGCAGTTTGGCCTCAACAATCGTTGCGATCAAAGACATTTTGTATGATAGATTCTCTATGATGGACACGGGTCCGCTATACTATTTCCTTAGTATTGAGATCAATCAAGATATTTTAGGCATAAATCTATGTTAGACTAATTATTCCCAGGATATCTTGGTTAGATTCCATATGAATGACTACAATTCAAAAACCACACCCTTTTTGTCTTGAGTACATATTGAGGATGGCGGGGATACACCAGTGGTGGAAAACACCTTGTATCGACAACTTGTGGAAAGAATTGTCTATCTCACCCACACCCGTTCATATATCTCATATGCAGTAGGGTTAGTTTCCATGTACATGTAATATCCACATGAGATACATTGGAATGTCGCCAAGAACATCCTTACATATGTTCAAGGCACCACAGGTTTTGGGATCCACAATGCAACATGTTTTTCATTGCATCTCATGGGATTCACCAATTTTGATTGGGATGGAAATAACATATTTCTCAAGTCCGATTATGGGTACATGCTTAGTTTGGGTTCCAGTCCCATTTATTGGTTGAGAAAAAAGTAGTTAACTATTTCTTTATTGTCATTAGAGGCTGAGTAGAGAGGAGGAGTGAATGTCACTATTCTAGAATTTTTTCTTCAGAACTTCCTCACTGATCTCGAAATCTAGTTTCACCATTCAAATTTCATTTGGTGTGAAAATTAGAGTACTCTTAAGTTCTGCAAAGACCCTGTACAATGACAACGGACCAAAAACATAGAAATCCATATGCATTACATCATAGAGTTGGTACATGACATGATCATCGATTTTCAGTACTGTCCATCCATCAAACAAACTGAAGACATATTCACCAATACATTTACTAAGAAGAAGTTCCACTTCCTGTGGGATCATCTTGGAGTGAAGGACACAATTTATTATCAAATACTTTTGTTCCTTCTTCATTTTTTATGCATTGTACTTTGAGGGGGTTTTCCCATGAGGTTTTCCCTTTTTCCTCTAATTTTTTAGTGGTTCATTCTTAGATGCATTGTACAATGGGTACCTAACATGGCCTTGGTTTTTGAGACCCATTCATCATGTACACCCTAGTAGTGCTCAGGGGTGTGTGTGTGTGTTGATACACACACTGACACTGAGAGTGGGGGTTGAATCAATGTCTGGAACTTTTGACTAGTTTTCACACTTTCATAGATTAACTAAATTAACTGAATAAGATATATGTAGCTCAATTAATTATCCATAAACATGTATAACAAAAATTGTATGACGTAGATAAAATATCATTCTTTTATTTATTTAACTTGAATGAATACAAATAAAATCAATCCTTTAATATCTTCAACTTCAACTGAATATGAAAGATCCAACTCTCTAATACAAGGCCTAGCTTGTAATTCTCAGATCCAAATGTGAAATGAGGAATCCAACCCTCATAACAACACCCAACTTGTTGATATTAGATCCAACTGAGACGTGAGGAATCCAATCCTCATGATAAGTCTCAACTTGTAAACAAGAACCAACCTGATAGAATGAACTTTCATTCAATCCATTATACACACACACACACACACACACACACACCAAGACACACTCTTTTTGCCACACATTTCTGGTTTATATAGTATTTTAATAGGTAGAAGATTGAACCAATGTGTCTTTTGACAATGAACCATTGCACCTATTCATTCTAATCTTATCAATAAACAATTGATTATAACTTAAGAAGACTTCAAATATTTTTTTAGTTTATTTATCCCTTCATGCGTAAATGATCTTGAAGCATCGATGAACTCGTTTGGTGTCAATCTTTGTCGAATTACTCTACATGCCTTAAGTTGTTTACAATAAATTAATTTTTCATTAGGCGCTTCCTTCAATTCACTTTCCTTTGTGACCGCGGGCTCAAAACCATGGGCTTATCCATTTCAAATGTTGTTCTATTAGCACTTTTAAATTTTCTCCTTCCTCCCTTATTATTCTACATGGGACGATATTCAAATGTCTGAGGGATTATTTACTTCTAGTCACTTTGCGCTCCTTATTAGCTTCTTTACCTTATCACGTGACCGGTGTTGGAACCAGACTCTCTGGTACTTTGGCCTTTGATATTTCTAGCCCTTTTAGTCTTCCAATTCTCCTGGATTAAATTTCACAGAAGTGCATATACTCTCTTCACTAGCAGATGAGACAATTGATATTTAATCTCTCGTTGAATGGATGATCCAAACTCATCCAGAGACTTCAATGAAATCAAAGATCATTACTTAATTTTAATTTGAATGGATGGTCCTCGTTCATTTAGAAATTTTGGGACTCTGAGATCCTTTGAGTAACTCAAGTTCCTTTATCTCCAAAGTTGGTCAATGTTGGAGTTGACTATTTCCATGCAACTTTGATTTGACGGTTGAAAATATTCCAAGGCTTCAATAATCTAAGAATTCAGGAATTTGAGCTTTACCCTATCCTTCAATTATCACCGAAGCACCGAATAGGTCCACCACCATGGATCTTACCCTAACTCAATCCTAATGTTTATGTTTACTCCAGGAATTTGTGCCTTTGGCCCCGCTTATCCTATATTTCCACTATGCTTGATCAATGGTCAGGAATGATCCTGAAGTAGATCGATGGTTAGATTTACTTTGTGATTTTGGCCTTCGACGATTAGCTGATAAAATAATCTTGGATATCCCCAAAGTTAGTAATCGCGGAGTGACATGGATTGCTGAAATCACTCAAGATGATGTGGACCCTAATTCTATGTGCCACTTGTCACCTTGATTCTTGAATTTTATGGACCTTATGTGCCACATCAACCTTGAAAATGTTCACCATTTGATTGGGCCACATGTCATCCATTGTTGACATGATCTTGCTGACATGGACCTACCGATGTGTCACATGTCTTCCTCCTAGATCTAATAGTCGTAGATTCATTCTAAGTTCATCATTGATCCAAATGGTTGATTTTACTTCGGGATTATGACACTTTTAAACCTTCGATCTAAGAATACCCAATCACCAAAGTGTTGAAGTTCATATCCTCCGCTTGATCCAATGGTTGAGAACTGACCCAAATTTTCTCCACGATATCTGACAATCGACATTCACTTCATGACTTTGGAGGTTTCAATACTTCATGTCTTATGGGGTCTGCTTATCCTGTCCTTCCACTTGGTTCTATTTGATGATCAAGATAGATCACAAACTGATCTAACATTTGTGATTACTCCCAAATTTTTAATGGACGATTAGGATTCCACGATCCTTCACAAGGGATTCTTCTATGTAGGTTCTAGCTTCTGCATGATCTGAAGGTCTAGGATTTCTTCGATAAATACATCAACGAAAATGATTCTTCCTTGATTATTTTGGAGTTTACCATGGGGATTTCAATACCGATATCACTTCTACAATTTACTCTCGCTTATAATATTTCCTCCATCCTTTCCAAATACCTTAACATTGCATGCTCTGATTCTGTGTGTGTATTATTTGTAGAATCTCCCCACTATATCTCCTGAGATTTAGGAACATATGATCACTATTGATTCTATCATGATCAACAATGATCACGAATTGCTTCTGCCCCAAGGTGATACTCCTTTTCCTCTGATTACTCTACATGTTTGACTCATGTTTCCATCAATGAAAACACACAATAAATAATTCCAACAATCTTCCCCTTTGGCATTGAGGGAAATATATCTGTAAAACAAATAATTTTTCTCCCCCTATCATTGATCTCATTTTCAAGTTCGAGGATTTTAAATTTTACTTATACCAAATACTGATACCAAATTTGTTTTACTATTTTTTTCCCCCTTTGACATCAATGACAAAGAGTTAAACTTTTACTGCTTTTCTCCTCCTGTGAATGTGCCAACTATTATCTCAATCTCTTGAGATTTTGTGTTCAAATAGGTATTCTTATTGACACCAATGTTTTTTTTGTAGTGATTAAGTATTTTAAAGTTAATTCAATGACTTCCTCATTTGATGACCAAATCAAATACTCCCCCTAATTTTTTATTGTTTCATAAGGTTTTATTGTCTTCTCCTTTTTCATAAAGGACAAGAGTGTGAATCGCAATGATAGTCTTGATTTGTTTCTTTTTCTTCTTGATATTACAATTTTTGAAAGAGTATAAATTGACACCAATTGATACTAGTTGATCATATACAATGATAACAAATGAACATTACCAATTGATCATTTTCAATTTATAATCAATTATTAATGTATGTTATTACTTTTAGTTCTTTGATTCCAAAATATTTTTACTATTCTTTGATACCATTAATAACTTTTTTCTATTCATACTATGTATTTAAATATTTTGAACTCCTTTGTTGCTTTCTTCTTTAACTATTATTTGTTTTATTCATCTCACAATTCTACAAACTGATTTTCTTTTGAGATTTCATCATCATCACCATTGTTTTGTGCATCCAAAAGTTTCATCATCTTCATCTTTTTGCATTTTTCTTTCATTGGCTAATGGACTATTGATTTTCATGATATTTTTAGGATCTTCTATTGTGTCGTATTCTTCTTTAGGAACTCTCCTTTCTTGAGCTTGATCCATTTCATTTTCAAATCTATGAATTTCACATTCCTTATTAGGAACTTCACCCATCATTTTCTTGTTATCAATTTATTCATTTTCAGGGGCCAAATCATCTTTCTTTCTTTCTATTTCAGATTCTATTCTCCCTATCTTTTCATGAGATATTTTTCTTTTTGGATCTTTCTTTTCTAAATTTTTCCTTTGATATTTTTCATCTCTTCTTTTCTTTCAAACTTCATTAGATTTTCTTCCTGACTTGTATGAATTATTTCGCATGTATTGACTTCTTGATTTTCTGCAGTTTTGGGATTTGTGGCCAAATCTATCACAATTGTAGCATTTTATGGTATGAAAAAACTTTGTTTTGTGGCCAATATAATTGCATCTCCAACATCTCATTAAGTTATTGGACCTTCCTGGATATCTCCTTTAAAGACTCTTGCATTCCAATCCTTTGTGACCAAAGTTATGACAAGAAAAGCAATAACCTTTGAAGGTGTTTCCATACTTGAGTCTGTTGTGACATGAAAAGTCTGTCTTTTGATATGTTTATTGTTTTTTAAATTTTATAGATTCCTTCCTTGACAAATTTCATGGTTTGTTTTTGGTTTATGAATGCACCTTTTTTATTTTGAGGAGTATGATCCTTTATCATCTTTTTGAATGGTGCTCCATTTTCCACCTTCTTCTTTATTATTGTATCCAAGAACAGGATTGTCATCAGTTAATCTTTGATTATTCCAGTTCCTATCTAGGATAACTATGTTGTTCTAGAATTTGATAGTTTCTTTTGTCTTTTCATTCATCTTTTTTAGGTTGATAACTTCCATTTCCAACATGTGACATGTTTCTTCCTTTTTATTCAATTGAATCTTCAAGGCTTATTCTTTTTCCTTATCTTCTTCGAGTTGAGTCTTTAGATTGATGACCATTTATTCTATATCATCCAAGAATTCTATGCAGTTATTGGTTTTGTGATAGGTATTCAACTCTTCTAAATCTTTTGTTAGATCAACAACTTCATTCTTCAATCTTTTGATTTCTTCCTTGTTTTCTAGCTGAATCCTTTTGAGGTTGATGACTTCCAATTCCAATGTGTGGCATGATTATTCCTTTTTAGTTAACTCGATATTTAGGGTTTCTTCACTTTCCTTATATTATTCAAGTTGAGTCTTTATATTGTTTACCATTTATTTTGTTTCTTCTAATTCTTCTGTGAATTTATTGAGTTTGTCATATTCCTTTAACTTGTTCACTTCTTTTGTTAGATCACCAACTTCATTCTTTAATCTATTGATCTCTTCTTCTTTGTATTCTAGCTAAAGTTTTACTCCATGCTCTTCAAGGTTAGATTGATCTAATTGTTGTAGAAGAAACATATCTTTCTTTTGAAGTTTCCCAACTCTTCAAAAGTGCACATAACTTTGTATTCAAGTTGGTTGAGAACATCCTTAGTAATTTCAATATATAGACCATTTCCTGGTTCCATAATAATCACTTCAAATGTAGCTACAACATTAGTCTTAAAATCTAATATTTTTTCTTTAGTGAATATTGTTGTATTTATAAATTCTTTGATGTAGTAGTCTTCTCTATTGATGACTGGGGTTTGCATCAATTGGAATTGTCCTCTTCTATGTTTTTTTCTTTATTCCGATAAGAATTCTTTTATCTGTATTTTGTTCTCCAATCTGATTGGATTTCTCCATTTCTGAGTTTTGTTCTTTAATATAATTGAATTTCTCCATTTCTCTGTTTTGTTTTATAAACTGATTGGAATTCTCCATTTCTGATTTGTGTTCTTTAATCTGATTTGATTTCTCTGTTTCTCTGTTTTTTCCTATAAACTGATTGGAAATCTCCATTTCTTTGGTTTGTTCTTTATTTTGATAAGAATTCTCTAGATGGAGCCATAGTACTTTAGCAGAGGTGCAATGTCCCATCTTTTCTTTGACTTGGTATGATAGTCCATTCTGGATTTCCTTTAATGCTATTGAATCATTTTTCTTTGCTTCTTTTGCAGTTTTGGATTTTTTCTTTGAGGTAGTTGAGTACTAAGGTTTAGAAAATACTGAGTCCCAAACACCATATCTTATTGAATTCATATACCATTTCATTCTTTCCCTCCATGAAGAGTAGTTTGTTCCATCAAATAAGGGGGCTTCATTTGTGGAGAGGGCCATTTGTCCACCCATTTCTTCAAAATCTACCTCTCAATGTTAAAACTGTGTTGAAGGCACTCGCTCTGATACCAATTGTTGAAACACACATTGACATTGAGAGGGGGGTGAATCAGTGTCTAGAAGTTTTGGCTACTTTCACACTCTCATAGATTGACTAAATTAACTGAATCAAATATATGCAGTTCAATTAATTATTTATAAACATGTATAACAAAAATTGTATGAAGTAGATAAAGTATCATTCTTTTATTTATTTAACTTGAATGAATAGAAATAAAATCCATCCTTTAATATCTTCAACTTCAACTGAATATGAGAGATCCAACTCTCTAATACAAGACCTAGCTTGTAGTTCTCAAATCCAACTGAGAAATGAGAAATCCAACCCTCATAACAAGACCCAACTTGTTGATCTCATATCCAACTGAGATGTGAGGAATCCAATCCTCATGACAAGACTCACCTTGTAAACAAGAACCAACCTGATAGAATGAACATTCATTCAATCCATTACACATATATATATATATATATATATATATATATATATATATAATGGATTGAATGAATGTTCATTCTATCAGGTTGGTTCTTGTTTACAAGGTGAGTCTTGTCATGAGGATTGGATTCACCAAGACACACTCTTTTCGCTAGATGTTTCTGTCTTATATAGTATTTGAATAGGTATAATGTTGAACCGATGTGTCTTTTGACAATGAACCATTGCACCTCTTCATTCTAATCTTATGAATAAAAAAATGATTTTAACTTAAGAAGACTTCAAATATTTTGTTAGTTTATTTATCCCTTCATGCATAAATTATCTTGAAGAAATAATGAACTCGTTTGGTGTCAATCTTTGTTGAATTACTCTACATGCCTTAAGTTGTTTACGAAAAATGAATTATGCATGAGGTGCTTCCTTCAATCCACTTTCCTTTGTGACCGCAAGCTCACAACCATGGGCTTATCCATTTCAAACATTGTTTTATTAGCTCTTTTCTCCTTATGCCCTTATTCTTCTACATGGGACCATATTCAAATGTCTGAGGACTTATTTATTTCTAGGCCCTTTGCGATCCTTATGATCTGGATTATTTTTGGCATGAAATGAGAGCGAACATATAATAAAGAAATGCACATAGATATTGCAGATATTCAATAATATAATAGAAATGTATCAGAGATACAACCATAAACACGGATATACAATAATACACTATTTCTATTAATCAAAGAAATGTACAGAGACTGTAAAAATACAGAGTGAAAGACTCGCTAGAATGGTGGCAGCTTATCTCTGAGAAGAGATGTGACGGCTAATCGCATTCGCAAGAAGATGATTACAATGAGGCTCGGAAGGCCCTTTTACAATAGACAGGAATGCCAAAAGTCCTAGACATCCAAAAACCTAACCCTAGGAGATGAAACGCCAAAAGTCATGTGGGCCCCGTTTGGGTAAGTGAGTACATCAACTTCCTGGGGTCGTAACTTTTGCATACGATCTCCGTTTTAGGCATGTGATAGCTCGTTGGAAAGGTATCATCGAGGAGATTCATTTTGGGGGCTCAATCATTCCTTCGGATATCATTGAGAACCTTGATCTCGAAAAACCTTCATTTGGACCCTCAAAATGGCCCCGGAAGTTAAAACCTGCTAAAAATAGTAAATTGCCAAAATGGCCAGAAAACTATTTTGGGCCATTTGGAAAAGGTTGGTGGCCACTGATATCCACCTGGATTAATCCTCCCTCCTTAGGAAGCAATGGTCTCCATTGCATTGAGTTCCCGGGGGAGAAGGAAAAGCGTTTGTTGAATCTGCATCTTAGTGAGTTGCTTGTCTTGTTGGAGACATCGCGCTGCTTGGTTTGTTGAAGGTCATCACGAACCTGTGGTTGGAAGGGTTGGACCTTTTTAACCAGTTTGGCTACATGAGATGACTGTGTGTAGAAGGAATCTTTGTGCTTTGTTGCAACCTTGTCGACCTTCTTCTATTGGATAGAAGATGCTTGGGTCGAAGCTGTGGTGGTTGCAGTATCCTTTTGTTCCCCTTTTGAACAGATTGTGGAGAAGATGAATTTTGTAGTATGAGATACTACCTTGTTGCACTGTTTAGGTGGAGTAGTAGTTGGAACTACCTCTGGTATCCTGTAGAGATGACCCCCCAGAGTAATAATGACACTACAAGGTTGAGACTCATAGATAGCATGGCGTTTCCACATATATGGTTGACCCAAGAGAACATCACAGACATCCAATGAGACAACATCACATAATACCTCATCCTTGAAGGGTTGGATGTCATATGATAATCAACACTGTTGGCTGACACAAAGATCTCGTCCTTGGCGAAGCCACCCGATATTGTATGGTTGTGGGTGTGGTGTTGTCGACAATCCCAACTGTTTGAAAACCTCTGCTGAGATGAGGTTCTTTCGGCTTCTGCTATCAACAATAAAATGCAGTGGGATCCCCTTCACCCACATATGTGAATGAAAAAGGTGCTCCCCCTCTTCAGGATCTCTTGGTTCTTCTGGTTGAATTGCTGTGATCGCGACAATAGCAGTGGGGTCTACGTCGATGATCTGTCTTTTACCAGTATTTTCAGAATCATATTCTGAACTAGGGTTTGGCTCCTTGTCTTTTATCTCAACCACCAATGACTATTTTGAGTGACATTCTCCATGTTGTGCCAGGATATTTTGTGGAAATCACACCATTTTTCGGTGTCCTTCTTTGTCTTCCCGTGACCCTTCTTTTCCTGTGGCTTGGACTGGTTTTTGGGAGACTGTTTGTTAGGGTTTTCTTTGTCATACTTTGGTTGTTGTGGATTTGCAGACCTGAACTCCTGTTTGTTCTAGTGCTTAAATTTCTGCTTGATTTTAACAGCATATCGATAGGTAGCATCGAGTGATGAGATGTCCAGAAAATCCATTTCAGTTTGGATGTATTTGTGTAGAGCCCCATGGTATTTCAGAACCAAATGTCATTCAGAGTCTTTGATACCTAGCTTGGTGCGCAATGTATGGAAGGTATTGGTGAACTCCGGAACTGCTTAGCCCCTCTCTTGCCACAGTGTGGTCCATCTCATGTATTGTTCCTCATAGTTGCCAATAGGGTAGTACTGTTCCTTTACCGCATCCACAAAAAAATCCCAAGTGGGCTCGACCCCATATATTCCAGAATCCTCTGTGGAACTCTGCTCCCAGTAAGTTTCCCACCAATGTTTGACATGGGGGAGAGCCTTAAGGAGTGCGAAGGTGATCTTTTCCTTGTCTAAAAAATTATGGACAGAGAAATAACCTTCTAGCAGATTTAACCATTTATCTAGGGCATCTGCATCTATTTGACCTTCAAATATGGGAATATCAAAATTAACATGTACCTTGAAAGGAGAGGTGCCTCCAAAGTGGCCGCTTGATGAAGATGCACCTGATGCTATCGGTAGGTGTTGAAGGATGTGGGAAAAATTCTCCATCATTTCGTCCCTCTGTCACGTGAGAGCTTGCTCAAGCAACAGACTGATAGGATCGTCTGCTCCATCGTTTTTCTTTTCTTATGCCATTGAGGGTTTCTTGGGTGTGCGAGAGAGATTGTCCTCAAAAGAGACAAGATTGATACCTAACTTGCTATACTCAGACCTCGTCGGGGACATGCACTGAAAAACGATCAAGAGCAACCTGCTCTGATACCACTGATCCAGATTATTTTCGGCACAAAATGAGAGCGGAGATATAATAAAGAAATGCACAGAGATATTGCAGATATTCAATAATATAACAGAAATGTATCAGAGATGAAACCATAAACATAGATATATAGTAATACATGATTTCTATTAATCAAATAAATGTACAGAGACTGTAAAGATATAGAGTGAAAGACTCGCTAGAATGGTGGCAGCTTATCTCTGAGAAGAGATGTGACGGCTACTCGCATTCGCAAGAAGATGATTACAATGAGGATCGGAAGGCCCTTTTACAATAGATGGGAATGCCAAAAGTTCTAGACATCCAAAAATCTAACCCTAGGAGATGAAGCGCCAAAAGTCATGTGGGCCCCGTTTGGGTAAGTGAGTACGTCAACTTCCCGGGGTTGTAACTTTTGCATACGATCTACGTTTTAGGCGTGTGATAGCTCATTGGAAAGGTATCGTCGAGGAGATTCATTTTTGGGGCTCAATTATTCCTTTAGCTATCATTGAGAACCTCGATCTCGAAAAACCTTAATTTGGACCCTCAAAATGACCCCGGAAGTTAAAACCTGCTAAAAATAGTAAATTCCCAAAATGGCCAGAAAATTGTTTTGAGCCATTTGGAAAAGGTGGGTGGCCACCGATATCCACCTAGATCACCTTATTATATGCTTCACTTTATCATGTGACTGATGCTGGAACCAGGATCTCTAGTACTTCGACCTTTGGCATTTTCGGCCTTTGTAGTCTTCCAATTATACCAGAGTAAACTTCACCGATGTGTGTATACTCGCTTCAGTAGCATATCAAATGGTCGATATTTAATCTTTCATTGAATGGATGATCCTAGATCATCCAAAGGCTTCAACCAAATCGATGATCATGACTTAATGTTCAGTTGATATGGACGGTTCTCATTCATTTTGAAATTCTGAGACTCTGAGATCCTTTGACTAACTCAACTTCCTTTATCTCCGAAGTTGTTCAATGTCGGAGTTGACTATTTCCATGCAACTCTGATTTGAAGGTTGACAAGATTTTAGGTCTTTGAGAATCTGGGACTCCAAGAATTTGAGCTTTACCTTGTCCTTCAATTATCACTGAAGAAGTGAATAGTTCCACCACCATGGATATCCCCCTAACTCAATCCAACAGTTTCTGCTTACTCTGAGACTTTGTTCCTTTGGCCCCGCTTATCCTATATTTCCACTACACTTTATCAATGGTAAAAAATGATCCTAAAGTATATCAATGGTTATATTTACTTCGTGATTACAGTCTTCAGATATTACCTGAAAAAATAGGCATGGATATCCCTGAAGTTAGTAATCCCGGAGTGACGTTGTTGGCTTGCTATGGGCTGACCCGGGTTCTAACTACAATATTTCCAACAAACACTTCTAGCATTGACCCTTGTGAATACTAGAAGGGAACACAACGCACAAAGTGCACTATGTAGTCTCACCCGATATGGCTTCTATGGGTGGTCGCACGACTCAAATATTTGCATCTCGGGGATGGGATGTGTTTATCTCATAGGAATTTAACCTACTCATTCTTAACCTTAAAAATATCATTAGAAGTTACTCCATAACACTATCACTACTATTCTAATAAGATGTTATTAATCATTCTAGCCACATTTGATCATAAAAAACTATTCAGCTATTGTAAAACTAGATTCTGATCCATTCACTAACTATAACATTCCTCTACTTAGTGTTGTTCTGCAAGTTAAATTAGTTTATTCCTACTATGTAGTGTTCATTCCTTTTACAATCAACATATTCATCATAAAAAATTATAAAAGAAAATATAATCATAAACACTGCATACAATCACATAAAACATAGATATACCATGGTCCACCCCCCCTACGGATACGTTCACAAAGATTTGTTGCTTCTTCTCTTTATTCATATCCTTTCAAAATCTAGTGTTGCGCATTTTACAATTCTTCCGCCATTACATTCGATCTCCACGTATCATGACGCAGAACGCGCCACCCAGGGCACGTCCGCGCTCACCAGGACCTTCTTTTCTCTCAGGCCTGAAGAGCTAAAACGCTCTCCAAATCCCCTATTGGGAATTTTCTCTACCCACAGAACTATCCTTATGACTCCCTTGTTTTATATCAGGAAGTCGGACCTCACGGGATCGCGAGTCCTGCACTCATGAAAATCGTATATTACAAAACCCCGAACCCCGATGGAGTGTCCACGTCACATCTTCCTCGTTTCCTATCGGGAATTTCCCTATTGGGAAATCGGCATATGCGATGTTGCGGTTCACGGGCACCACGAATCTCCGAACCCTGAACCCCAATGCCACCTGTCCTCTGTCCACAACAAATACCTGGGGCCCACGCTCCCGTAGTGATCGAGAAATCACGTTTTGGGAATTTGTGATTCCTGATGCACTGTGTCACGGACCTTTCCAAATCCCAAACCCCGAATTGCGATGCCACTTTTCGTCGCCTCAGGGTGAGACCTAATCCTCCAACACCTGTCCTCCACTCAGCACTATCGGGAAATCGCGGATCACAATTTCAACATACACAATGCGCTTGACTCCGGAAATCCCGAAATGCCGAACCCTGCCTCCTCGGGATCTCTCACCATGTGTCCCTTCGATCAACGGCTCTGATCGTGTCGGGGAATCGTCGATCGCGATTTCAGTTTGAAAGTGTTTTTCAATCCAGGAAACCCCGATGCCTCCAAACGCCGACTTGCTCAGATTTCCTGCCACGTGTCCTTGTTGATGGACGGCTCTGACTGCGTCGAGAAATCGCCGATCGTGATTCCAACCTGCGTAAGTTCTATGTCCTCAAAAATCCTGAATTCCCGATGGAATGAACTCCGACTCTGCTCCTGATGTTGACACGTGTCCTCTTGAGATCAACGACTGAGATCCTTTTGGGGAATCGCAGATCGCGATTTCATTCTATATGAGGTCTAGGACCACGGAAACTCCAATATTCCGATGAGCCAAATCCTGATGACACCTCCTCTGCTCGCTGGGGCTTAAACCCTACGCAACTCCACATGATCTGACAGCTAGCGGGATTTCGTCAATCTCTTCGGCTAATCCTGACCGTCGATTCCTCCCTCTTGAGGATCTCTTGGGAACGGCTAAGTGCTCCTTCTCAGCACTTGTTTTCTGACGTCTACGCTTGAAGCTCCTTCTCGAACCCTCCTTAGCACAACTCTTGTTCTTTCTTTCAACTATGTCATGAAGGTACTATACCTCCTGAGCTTTTCCACTCTGATTCCTTCAAGGAAAGCTCGCATGCACTCTTCGTGCTCGACTTTCAACAACTCCCTGAGTGTTGAGTCTTTCATACTCTGTGTACCTCCGGAAATAGTAATCTCTGCCTTCCTTTGCTCAACTTAACAACTGAGACCTATGATGCCTCCTGTGCACTCTTCACACGTCTTCCACAACAACCCTATAACTTCTGGGTGAACAAGAATAAGCGTTTAACTTCTAAGCCTTCATCAACGCACTCTATGCGGATGAATTCAACTGCACTCTATGCAGGAATCTCCTGACTCAGACAAAGAAACAATTGAAACTACTTCTCTTCTATCAGACTTCATTTTAAACCCTAAAATCACATGCACAGCATGTTCAAAGCAAATGCATAACCAGAAACAAACATTCATAAGCACATGAACAATACACACAGAGAAACAACACCAGGCATGAGTTTGAATCAGAATTTCATTCTATTAATTCAACATTGTACATGGGTGTTCTTCATGAAGTTCTTTGCTTTCTCCTCTCTTCTGAATGCTTCTGAATAATCTGAATCATGAAATGTACAAAGGGGGGGTGTCTATATCCATTTTCCCTCTCGAACTCTAAACTGTCTAATCTAGACTTAAACATCTATCTACCTGCATTAAATCTATTAAATGCCTCCTATCTAATTCAGACAAGAGCGTGTGGCTCGAGGTCTAATACAACATACAAAAGGCATTCTTTCATAAATGGTGCATTTATAGATTGGTGCATTCTCTTATTTGAAAATTCAAAAAGTTTCGGCTGGTCTTGTCCAGTAGTTGTTGTCTTCCATGCTGGCTCGCTTGTCATGGGTGATGCTCCTGCATCATACTCCTCGGCTTGAAAATATTCATGGGCTCCAGTCCATGAGCTCCTGCACGGTCTCTCCATGCTTTTGGATAACTTCTTCTGTCTCCCAGCTAGTATCTTCCATCGGATGATTTTTCCATTTCACCAGATACTCAAAGTATTGCTTCCGTCTGGTTCTTTTGCTGACTCTCTTGTCAAGTATACGTTCCATCTATGGCTTCTCTACAATTGGCATCTGCTTCTGCCACTGGATCTTTGGCTACTCATCATTTCTAGTTCTTTATTCCTTAGCTTTACATGGATATAAGTCTGAAACATTGAATGTCGGAGATATTCCGATGTCATCTGACAATTCAATCTCATAATCATTTTCTCCCAATTTCTTCAGGACTCTGCACGGCCCAATTTTTTTCATTTTCAGTTTTTTGTATGTTCCCATTGGGAACCTTTATCTCCTCAGATGTGCCAGAACTAGATCACCAACTTTGAATTGAAGTTGTCTCCGATGCTTATCTACTCTGCACTTGTATTCCTGGTTCGTTTCCAGCAATCGTTGCTTCACTCTACTGTGAAGTTCTTCCATCGCCTTTATGAATTCTTCAGCGCTTGCACTCTTTGTGATTATCTGTTCTGAGTCCCTCAGTTCAGACACTCCTCTCGGCTGCCTGCCATATACAATTTCAAATGGAATTTTTCCTGTGCTTCTGTTCACAGAATCATTGTACGCAAACTCTACCTGTGGCAACACGTTGTCCCAGCTGCTATGGTTCTCTGTCACAAAGCTTCTTAATAAATCTCCTAATCTTCTGTTTACCACCTCTGTTTGCCCATCCATCTGGGGATGATAGGCTGAACTGAACATTAAGTTAGTTCTGATCTCCTTCCAGAGTGTCCTCCAGAAATGTCCAATGAACTTTATATCCCTGTCCGATACTATGCTTCTGGGCAAACCATGAAGTCTAACAATCTCCTTGAAGAACAAATTTGTGATATGTGTTGCATCGTTGGTCTTATGGCACGGAATGAAATGTGCCATATTTGAGAACCTGTCAACCACCACAAATATTGAATCATGTCCTCTTTTTGTTCTCGGCAATCCTAATATGAAATCCATGCTGATTTCATCCCATGGTCTCTCTAGTATGGGTAAGGATTGATAAAATCTTGCATTTTGCTTTCTGCCCTTTGAATGCTAACAAATCCTGCACCTGTCCACAAACTTCTTGACATATGTTCGCATCTTCGGCCAGAAATAGGCTTCACTCAACTTTGCAAACGTTTTATCGTGTCCAAAATGCCCTGCTAATCCGCCACTATGCTTTTCTTTTAGCAAATTCTCCCTCATGGAGAAATGTGGAATACATAACTGATTGCCTCTGAATAACAGTCCATTTTGGATCATGTAATCCATCCACGGGCTTCTGTCTCTGAGAAATGGATTCTCAGTTGCCTCGTATGCCTCTGCAAAATCTGCATCACCTGCATACATGTCTTCAAGATTTTCAAAACCCAAGGTCTTGACTCGAAACTCCTGCAGCAACAAACACTTCCTGCTCAAAGCATCAGCCACTTTGTTAGCAGTCCATGAAATGTGTTTAGTGACAAATGTAAAATTATGCATATACTCTACTCATTTTGCATGTTTCTGATTCAACTTCTCCTGTTGAGTCACAAATTGTAGTGCATGATTATCACTATACAGAATAAATTCTTTTGGCATCAAATAATGCCTCCACTTCTTCAACGCCTGTATGATAGCATAAAATTCTTTATCATACATTGAATAATTCACCTTGGCTTCATCCAACTTCTCACTGAAATATGTGATTGGTCTGTCTTCCTGGCTTAAGACCGCTCCTATGGCAAAGCCACTCGCATCACACTTTACCTGGAAAACTTTCTGAAAATCCGGCAACACCAACACTGGTTGTTCTGTGATCTTCTGCTTCAACAGATTGAAGCTCTTCTCTGCCACTTCAGTCCAATGAAAAGATTTATGTCTTTTCTTTACTGTGTCCATCATTGTTGCGCTAATTCCACTGAAATTCCTGATGAATTTCCTGTAGAAACTAGCCAGTCCATGGAAGCTTCTTACCTCGAAAACATTCCTCGGTGATGACCAATTTTTAATCACCTCTACTTTACTTGAATCCATCTTTAATTCATTTTCTGATATGACAAACCCCAAGTAAATGAGTTCTCTCTTCATAATTGAAGACTTCCTCATGTTGATTAACAACTTCTCTTCCTATAGTTTCCTCATTACTGCAGCTAAATGCTTTAGATGCTCTTCTTTTGATTTGCTGAAAATTAAGATGTCATCCAAATAAATAATGACAAACTTACCAATAAACTCTTTCAGCACTTCATTCATCAGCCTCATGAATGTACTTGGTGCATTCGTCAAGCCAAATGGCATGACCAACCATTCATACAAACCTTCATTAGTCTTGAAGGTTGTCTTCCATTCATCGCCTTCCCTCATGCGAATTTGATGGTATCCACTTTTCAAATCCACCTTTGAAAACAATTTGGCTCCACTTAAACAGTCCATCAAGTCATCCATTCGTGGCAATGGAAACCTGTACCTGATGGTTATCTTGTTAATGGCTCTGGAGTCTGTACACATTCTCCAACCTCCATCCTTCTTCGGACTCAGTACCGTTGGAACGACACACGGACTAAGACTTTCCCTGACCAGTCCTTTATCCAACAGCTCCTGTACCTGTCTTTTGACCTCATTCTCCTACAGTGTCAACCTGTACGCTTTTTTGTTTGGCAAACTTGCTCCTGGTATGAGGTCTATATGATGACTTATACTCCTCATCAGCGACAACGAATGAGGTAATTTTTCCACCACTATATCAACGAACTCTTCCAGCAGTTCCTAAATTTCCTCGGGCAGATCTTCCACTCTTGTGCTGGTCAAAACAAATTTCGGTTTCCTGACCACAAAGAATTGTGGATATTCCTTCTTCTTTACTTCTGCCAGAAGTTCCTTCCCACTCATGAGAAGTATAGTATTTCTCGGCTCTGGTTTTACTTCTTTATCCTTAATTGGATTCAGCGTATGTGCTCTTCCATTTTTCTCCAAAGTGTACGTATTCATCTTCCCATCATGAATTATGTTTCTGTCGTATTTCCATGGTCTTCCTAGAAATACATGACATACATCCATAGGAATAACATCGCATAAAATCCTATCATTGTATCTTCCTATCTTGATGTCAACTAAGCATTGTTTAGTGACATTTACCTGATGTCCCTTCTGCATCCATGAAACTTTGTATGGCCTCGGGTGATCTATTGTTTCCAATTCCAGCTTTTCCACCATCTCGGTCAAAACGAGATTTTCTGTGCTTCCGCTATCCACAATAACCTGGCACTTCCTGTCTTTGGTCTTTCATGTGGTTCTAAAAAGTCTGTTTCTTTGAACTGTATCCTCCACCTCCTTCTCGGGTGTTAAGAAAACCTTACGCATCATCAACGACCTTCCGTCTTCTGCTTCTTCTTCCTTAGCATCTCGCCTCTGTGCTTGGGCGATGTGAGATTCTCCTTTATCTGTCTTCCTATCTGGACAGTCAACTGGCTTATGTCCATTTTTCCCACATGTGTAACATGTGATGATTCCTCCTCTGCCTCTTCCTCTACCTCTGGTACGAGGAAAAGTATTCGCGTCAGCATATCCTCCGCCTTATTCTGTCTGCTACCTTCGTTGTTCAGCGTGATGGCCTCGCTGTGAACTTCAACCTCTTTCTGTTCTTGTCTGAGGCTTCTTCCAGTCATCTTTGGATTTATGAAACCTATCTTGGGCAACTGACTTACCTTTCAGCTGGATCCTACCTCGGCATCGATGTCCTTGCTTACGGCTTAGATTTTCCTCAGCTTTTAACGCCATCTGATATGCATCCTCTACCATTCGGATGGTTTCCATACTCATCTCATCCTGGATATCGTATCTTAAGCCATTCATATACCTGGCTACTTTTTCATCATCGCTCTCCCGATGACCTGCTCTGATATTGAGCTTATAAAATTCCTTAGTATACTCCTTCACCATCATCAACTTCTGTCTCAGGTTCTACATCCTCTTGAACAGTGTGATTTGATAATACCTTGGGATGAACTTTGCTTTCATCTTCGCAACCATTCGATCCCAACTTTTAATCTTTTGCTTACCTTTGCAGTGTCTATCTGCTTGAAGCTCGTCCCACCATAATGATGTGTGTCCCTTCAATTTGGTGACAACATGTCTGACCTTTTTATCCTCTTCGATGTCCTCATAATCAAAGTAGGTGTCAAGATCTCTAATCCAATCCAACAGCTCTTCTGCATCCAGATTTCCTTCATAAGTCGGAATGTCCATCTTTGTCTTTGAACTCATCCGGGCGATAGCTTTCATTAATCGCTCATTTGCTACATCTTTCATTGGGATTTCTCCTGCTCCCTATCCAGCGTCACCTTCATCCTCGGATTCACTGGTATCTCCTGCATCAGCTTTGCGCCTTTCCTTTACTCCCATATCCACAATCATAGAACGTAATTCTTCCAGTTGTCTTGCTACTTCCAGATTCTGCCCTGGCCTACCTCTTTCTCAGGACGATTCCCTTTCCCCCTCTGGATCAGGTGATTACCTATCTCTTCTCTGTGGTGGCATGGTGAATTCTCCTTTATTCTCTGCTATAGAAAAAAGAGAGATGTTCTCGCTCTGATACCACTTATGTAGAACGTGCCACCCAGGGCACATCCGCGCTCACCAGGACCTTCTTTTCTCTCAGGCCCGAAGAGCTGAAACGCTCTCCAAATCCCCTATCGGGACTTTTCTCTACCCACAGAACTATCCTTATGACTCCCCTGTGTTATATCAAGAAGTCAGACCTCGCGGGATCACGAGTCCTGCACTCATGAAAATCAGATATTACAAAACCCCGAACCTCGATGGAGTGTCCACGTCACACCTTCCTCGTTTCATGTCGGGAATTTCCCTATCGGGAAATCGACATATGCGATGTCGCGGTTCACAGCCACCATGAATCTCCGAACCCTGAATCTCGATGCCACCTATCCTCTGTCCACGGAAAAGACCTGGGGCCCACGCTCCCGTAGTGATCGGGAAATCGCGTTTCAGGAATTCACGATTCCTGATGCACTGTGTCACGGACCTTTCCAAATCCCGAACCCCGAATTGCGATGCCACTTGTCATCGCCTCAGGGTGAGACCTAATCCTCCGACACCTGTCCTCCACTCAGCACTATCGGGAAATCCCGGATCACAATTTCAACATACGCAATGTGCTTGACTCCGGAAATCTCGAAATGTCGAACCCCGACTCCTCGGGATCTCTCGCCACGTGTCCCTCCGATCAATGGCTCTGACCGCGTCGGGGAATCACCGATCGTGATTTCAGTTTGCAAGTGTTTTTCACTCCAGGAAACCCCGATGCCTCCAAACGCCAACTTGCTCAGATTTCCTGCCACGTGTCCTTGTTGATGGACGGCTTTGACTGCGTCGGGAAATCGCCGATCATGATTCCAACCTACGTAAGTTCTATGTCCTCGGAAATCCCGAATTCCCGATGGAATGAACCCCGAATCTACTCTTGATGTTGACACGTGTCCTCTTGAGATCAATGGCTGAGATCCTTTCAGGGAATCGCGGATCGTGATTTCGTTCTACATGAGGTCTAGGACCACAGAAACTCCGATATTCCGATGAGCCAAATCCCAATGACTCCTCCTCTGCTCGCTGGGGATTAAACCCTGTGCAACTCCGCATGATCTGACGGCTTGCGGGATTTCGTCAATCTCTTCGACAAATCCTAACCATCGATTCCTCCCTCTCGAGGATCTCCTGGGAATGGCTAAGTGTTCCTTCTCAGCACTTGTTTTTTGACGTCTGCGCTTGCAGCTCCTGCTCGAACCCTCCTTGGCACAACTCTTCTTCTTTCTTTCAACTATGTCACGAAGGTACTATACCTCCTAAGCTTTTCCACTCTGATTCCTTCAAGGAAAGCTCGCACGCACTCTTCGTGCTCGACTTTTAACAACTTCCTGAGTGTTGAGTCTTTCAGACTCTGTGTACCTCCGACAACAGTAGTATCTGCCTTCCTTTTATCAACTTAACAACTGAGACCTCTGACTCCGCCTATGTTCTCTTCACATGGCTTCCACATCAACCCTATAACTTCTGGGTGAACGAGAATAAGCGTTTAACTTCTAAGCCTTCATCAATGCACTCTATGCGGATGAATTCAACTGCACTCTATGCAGGAATCTCCTGACTCAGACAGAGAAACAATTGAAACTACTTCTCTTCTATCAGACTTCATTTTAAACCCTGAAATCACATGCACAACATGTTCAAAGCAAATGCATAACCAGAAACAAACATTCATAAGCACATGAACAATACACACAGAGAAACAACACCAGGCATGAGTTTGAATCATAATTTCATTCTATTAATTCAACACTGTACATGGGTGTTCTTCATGAAGTTCTCTGCTTGCTCCTCTCTTCTGAATGCTTCTGAATAATCTGAATCATGAAATGTACAAAGGGGGGGTGTCTATATCTGTTTTCCCTCTCGAACTCTAAACTATCTAATCTAGACTTAAACATCTATCTACCTGCATTAAATCTATTAAATGCCTCCTATCTAATTCAAAAAAGAGCGTATGGCTCGAGGTCTGATACAACATACAAAAGGCGTTCTTTCATAAATGGTGCATTTATACATTGGCGCATTCTCTTGTTTGAAAATTCAAAAAGTTTCGGCTAGTCTTGTCCAGTTGTTGTTGTCTTCCATGTTGGCTCGCTTTTCATGGGAAATGCTCCTGCATCATATCGCTAAAGTCTCTCATCAAGACCTTCTATTCAACCCAAAAAGACCTATTACAATATCAACAATACATATGTCAACAATACGGACCAACATCTCTTCGTCCTAATACATTCTACTTATGCAAAAACTAGGACAAAGCCCTGACAAAAGCTCTAACCCTAAGAGGATTAGGTTTGTCCACATTCTCCTTGAATTAATATCGGCTGGACCTCAATCCAACCATTGCTCCAAGTCAGTACTTTTCCAGTTTCCAACTGCTCCACAATAGTTTGTCCACTTTGTAGCTTCTTTTCTCAATGCTGCTTTTTCCTCTTTTTCTAGCGTTGTTTTTCCTTTATTTCCGACGTGCTCCCCTATTTTCTGGATCTTCTTTAATTCCTTCAAAACTTTTTTGACTGTTCCCAAACTTTTACAGTGCCAACAGGCCCCCAAAAATTACATCGTGACTCATCCCAAGTCACCCATGAACTCCAACATATTTCACTACCTGTTCTAGTGCTTCGTACATCTTTGATATCCACTGACATTGCTCATGAGCTTGGTTGCTCTTCTTTGTCATGGCCTCTACCACCTACGCGGTGAATGGAGATATTAATATCTCTCCCCCCTCAAAGTGTATATTATCTATGTTCAATTTCACTGCATCCATCTCCACATCTAGATGCTCCACATTTTCCTACAGGGGCTCCAACTGAGCCTGTCTTGCAAAACTTTGTGCATGCACCATTTTTCTTCTACCTGTAGGCTCTACATTTCTGCGACAGTATTGATATTCTCTAGAAGTAACATTTTCTTCTATCTTTTCTTTAAATATACCATTGATGCATGCAATTTGTCTTCCTTCCCTTGCAACTCTTGTAGGCTCCCATCCTCTAAGAAATGTGTCCATAGTTGGACACTCTTTCCCAACAGTTCTACCATTCTAGGTATATTCAGTGCGGTGTTCTTTGTAGATGTTGTTTCATCCTGCTCTCTTTTCACTCTAACTTCTAGACTAGTAGTATGTATTGCACACTCCTCCATCTCCTTGATCTGGTCCTTATATTGCTCCATACCCTATTTTATTTTCCTTGTCTTCTCTTCCAAATATGATCTCTCTGATTCTTTGTTGTCTAAGATGTCTTCAAATACTACATTTATATGTTTCTCCATCTCATCCAATTTTTGTTGCGCTATCTTCTTCGCTTACCCTTCTTGGATAAATTACTCCTTCAATGAGGTTTTATCTTCATGCACCAACTGTAAGTTCATTGCATCAAACCTTGCCCTGGACTAAATCTCTTGTGTGACGCTAACCTATAATTTATACAACGCCTTTTTTGGAATCTTGGGAAAAGCCAAGTCCAATGTCTCAATGTATTTTAGGGTATTTTTGTGTTGTATCCTCATGAACAAACAACATCTCAGGTGTTATGATGAAATTTACACTCCCCTACACCGTGATCTTCACTGTCTCTCCAACAGGTGTTCCTTTTCTAGTCTGTGTTGGTTTATCTTTCTGTTGTTTCTCTTCCCTAATATTCAACTGCTCCAGCACAGTTTTTACTTCCTATATTTTCTCCAGAATTGACACCCTGTGATTCTCAACATTCTCCCATACTTCTGAAAATCGATATTCGACTGTGGTGGCTATCAACTCCACATCATCTATTGTCAGTGATGTTTTCATTGGATTTTTGTGGGCCTTCTCCTTATTTTTGGAGCCACTTGCTTGTTCCCCTACTCTTTTTCTTTGGGCCTCTGATAGATCAGCTGCCTCAAGGATCTTTGTATCCATGCCTATCTCCTTCCCAATTTATTCCTCCACCGGTTTCTCTTGTGTCTCTTTTCTTATTTCTTATGCATGCACCTGATCTTTTGTACTTCCTGGTGTCTTCTCTGTGCACGGTGGGTTCCTCGTAGAACCATGTTGCGATTTCTTATGTGTCCTAGTTTTCTTATGTATAGGGTTTCTTGTCCCCACTAAACCTTGTGTCATCTTCTTCTTCTTACTAGCGCCACTCCTACCTTTTTGTTTCACGAGGATTGTTCTACCCTGCATCTAAGTTTGTACTATTGGCGTTGTTTTAGGGATCATTGGCACTTTCCTTTCCTTAGGCCACTCCTTGACCTCCATCTGGATGTCTTGCATTGTCGCGTAGTAACTAAACTGTAGTAACTCCTTGGATGGATCCCTATTTTCTTGTAGCCACATGCTATGGCACGATGCTTGGAAATTTGCTATCTGTCCAAACTCTTAGATAGTTTCTTGGGAAATACTCTATGTGTCTGCCAACTTGTTCTAGATATCCATCAAATACAAAGTGAGTACGTCCCTGTTTATTTTATTTTCCTTTGGGTTTGTTGTGCTTCAGAGCGATGTGTGGGGGGATGCACCACACTTTCCTGTCCTCTGTAGGAACATACTGTATGTTGGTTCTTATCATCCTACCAATGAAATGAGGATGAGTAACCATGAGTAGTGGAACTCAGATCCTCAATCCTGCATGTCCTTGCAATCCTCTAAGAATGATTTAAGTAGATAAGGGGCCCAACTCATCGAGGTCTCCTTCATGCACTATGTTGCAGCTGCTACCACTCCTGCTGGTACTTCCTCCTTTTTGCACTTGCGCATTAATTTTCAACCTAACATCCTTGTTGCAAATCACATTGCAGGATCGTTAATGTCACTGATATTGATTCCCCTATTACCTCTCTCGACACCATACTTTTCCTTGATTTCGTCAGCGATGGATTTTCTTTCACTTTTCCCTCTAAGTACTACTATGGATTCTCCCTATCCATCAGTATCCCCATAATTACTATGATCAAATCAATGTTGATAGGCACTGGCCTATCCATCCATAGAATTCCTCCATGCACCCTTGCTAGGAGTTGATTCACACATCCATTAATGTGTTTACCACGTCCGAAGTGTGGTATATCAAATAAATTCATTATTTATGTGTTGTATATCCCCAGGATCCACTATGTAGGCTCCAACAGTGGCGCACATGATGGTCCCTCTCCCCTACTCTCCAAATAGTTTTGTGGCACAAAATATGGGAATTTAATTGTGTCTTCTATGTTATGATATGTGTATTTGATGGTATCTACTCCCCCGACCATCTCATCCTCATCCTTCACTCCTTCGGGGATCTTTGGCATCACGATTTCCAATTCTTCCTATGTACGTGATATTCCTTGCACACCTCTCTCATCTCACGCCTTCTTCTTCCCTTGCAGGGATGACACCTTGACCTATGGTATTCCCTGGTGCTCTGTTTCATTCTCTTATTCTGGCTCTAGGCCCTGTTGGGTTGAACACATGGCATGTTCTCTCGGTTGCATCCATTTTCCCCTTGATGCGTCAAATTTTGTTTTTTCCACGTCCTCCTCTGTCTACCCGACCTCTTGTGTTGGGTTTTGTTCCTCCTCCACCTGCATGGTTGTTAATCCCTAATATTGGCTCGTTACCCCTTAATTGGGGCATATTAGATTAGTAATGTTATTTATTACCCCTTAATTGGGGCATATTAGATTAGTAATGTTATTTTATTTATGTCATCTTTAGGCCATTATTTGTAATTATACCTCCTAGTCTCCTATATATACCAAGGAGACATTTTCATTTTGAATCATCTTGTAC
>ML779076.1:0-20804 GCA_009831015.1 Picea engelmannii | reverse complement strand
TGACTTGACGATAAAATCGCGATATCTCCTCCATACGGACTCCATTCGCGAAAATAAATATACCGCCGGAATCAGGAAAACGAGACGGACACAATGGTACTGGTTTCGTCTCAATCCAAGCACTTTGAAATTTGAGCAAATTTTGATCCCCTGATCAATACTGAATAATTCTACAAGCTCAATATCAGAGCAGGTCATCGGGAGAGAAATGATGAAAAAGTTGCTAGGTATATGAATGGCTTGAGGTACGATATCCAGGATGAGATGAGTATGACAACCATCAGAACGGTGGAGGATGTGTATCATATGGCGCTGAAAGAAGAGGAAAAGATAAGTCGTAAGCCAGCACAGCGAGGCCGAGGTAGGAGACAACCAAAAGGTAAATCAGCTGCTCAAGATAGGTTCTAGAAATCTAAGGATGACTGGAAGAAACCTCAGATGAGAATAGAAAGAGGTGGAAGTTCACAGCGAGGCCAGCACACTGAACAATGAAGGAAGAAAAAGAACAGAGTGGAGGATACACTGATAATAACACATTTCCTTGTACCAGAGGTAGAGGAAGAGGCAGAGGTGGAGTCATCACATGATTCACGTGTGGAAATAATGGACACAAGGCAGTTGACTGTCCAGATAGGAAAAAGGATAGAGAAGAAGCTCACATCGCCGAGTCATAGAGGCGAAATGTTGAGGAAGAAGACGCAGAGGACGAAAGGTCGTTGATGATGCGTAAGGTTCTCTTAACACCCGAGAAGGAGGTGGAGGACACATCTCAGAGAAACTGACTTTTCAGAACCACATGCAAGACCAAAGACAGGAAGTGCAAGGTTATTGTGGACAGTGGAAGCACAGACAATCTTGTTTCGACCGAGATGGTGGAGAAACTAGAGTTGGAGACGACTGATCATCCAAGTCAATACAAAGTTTCATGGCTACAAAAGGGACAGCAGGTAAGTGTCACTAAACAGTGCTTAGTTGACATCAAGATAGGAGGATATAATGATAAGATACTCTGTGATGTTATTCCTATGGATGTATGTCATTTATTGCTAGGCAGACCATGGCAATATGACAGGAACGTAATTCATGATGGGAAAATGAACACGTATACTTTGTAGAAGAATGGAAGAACACATATGCTACTTCCAATTAAAGAAAAAGAAGTAAAACCAAAACCGAGGAATATTGTACTTCTCATGAGTGGGAAGGAACTTTTGGCAGAAGTAAAGAAGAAGGAAGATCCACAATTCTTTGTGGTTAGAAAACCAAAAGTTATTTTGACCAGCACAAGAGTGGATGACTTGCCATAAGAAATTCAGGAACTGCTGGAAGAGTTCCCTGACATTGTGGTAGATGAATTACCTCATTCGTTGCCACCGATGAGGAGTGTGAGTCATCATATAGACCTCATACCAAGAGCCATTTTTCCAAATAAGGCCGCGTACAGGTTGACGCTACAGGAGAATGAAGAGGTCAAAAGGCAGGTGCAGGAACTATTGGATAAAGGATTGATCAGGGAAAGTTTAAGTCCGTGTGTCGTTCCAAAGGTACTGATTCCAAAGAAAGATGGAGGTTGGAGAATGTGCACTAATTCCAGAGCCATTAACAAAATAACCATCAGGTACAGGTTTCCATTGCCACAGATGGATGACTTGATGCATTGTTTAAGTGGAGCCAATTTTTTTTCAAAGGTTGATTTGAAAAGCGGATACCATCAGATTCGCATGAGAGAAGGCGATGAGTGGAAGACAACCTTCAAGACAAACGAAGGGTTGTATGAATGGCTAGTCATGTCATTTGGCTTGAAGAATGCACCGAGTACGTTTATGAGGCTGATGAATGAAGTGCTGAGGGAATTCATTGGTAATTTTGTCATTGTTTATCTAGATGACATATTAATTTTCAGAAAAATGAAAGAAGAACATCTGAAGCATTTAGCTGCAGTAATGAGGAAGCTACAACAAGAAAAGTTGTTGATCAATATGAGGAAATCTTCATTTATGAAGACAGAGCTCATTTACTTGGGATTTGTCATATCAGCAAATGAATTAAAGATGGATCCAAGTAAAGTGGAGGTAATTAAAAATTGTCCATCACCAAGAAATGTTTTCGAGGTGAGAAGTTTTCATGGACTGGCTACTTTCTACCAGAAATTCATTAGGAATTTCAGTGGAATTAGCACAGCAATGATGGATACTATCAAGAAAAGACATAAATATTTTCATTGCACTGAAGAGGCAGAGAAGAGCGTCAATCTGTTGAAGTGAAAGATCACAGAACAGCCGGTTTTGGTGCTACCGGATTTTATGAAGACGTTCCAGGTAAAATGTGATGCAAGTGGCTTTGCCATAGGAGCGGTCTTGAGTCAAGAGGATAGACCAATTGCATATTTGAGCAAGCAGCTGGATGAGGAAAAAGTAAAGTACTCCACGTATGATAAAGAATTTTATGCTATCATACAGGCGCTGAAGAAGTGGAGGCATTACTTGATCCCGAAAGAATTTGTTATGTATAGTGATAATCATGCACTACAGTTTGTGACTCAGCAGGAGAAGTTGAATCAGAAACATGCTAAATGGGTAGAGTATATGCAGAATTTTACATTTGTAATTAAACACATTTCAGGTACTACTAACAAAGTGGTTGATGCTTTGAGCAGGAAATGTTTGTTGTTGCAGGAGTTCCGAGTCAAAACATTGGGTTTTGAAAATCTTAAGGACATGTATGCAGGTGATGCATATTTTGCAGAGGCATATGAGGCAGCTGAGAATCCAGTTCTCAGAGACAGAAGCCCATGGATGGATTACATGATCCAAAATGGATTGTTTTTCAGAGGCAATCAACTGTGTATTCCAAATTGCTCCATGAGGGAGAATCTACTAAAAGAAAAGCACAGTGGTGGATTAGTAGGGAATTTTGGACATGATAAGACATTTGCAAAGCTGAGCGAAGCATACTTTTGGCCAGGGATGTGGTCGAAAGTCAAGAATTTTGTTGACAAATGTAGAATTTGCCAGCATTCAAAGGGAAGGAAGAAAAATGCGGGATTCTATCAATCATTACCCATACTCGAGAGGTCGTGGGATGAAATCAGCATGGATTTTGTACTGGGATTACCGAGGATGCAAAGAGGACATGATTCGATCTTTGTGGTGGTCGACCAGTTTTCTAAAATGGCACATTTTATTCCATGCCAGAAGATCAGCGATGCAACTCACATCGCAAATTTGTTTTTCAAGGAGATAATTAGACTTCATGGTTTACCCAGAAGCATAGTATCAGACAAGGATACCAAATTCATTGGAAATTTTTGTAGGACACTTTGGAAGAAGATGGGAACTAACTTGATGTTTAGTTCTTCCTATCATCCTCAGGCAAATGGGAAAACAGAGGTAGTAAATAGAAGTCTGGGAGACTTGCTCAGAAGCTTGGTGACAAAGCACCACAACAGTTGGGACAATGTGTTGCCACAGGAAGAGTTTGCTTACAATGATTCAGTGAACAGAAGCATAGGAAAAAGTCCATTTGAGATTGTATATGGTAGGAAACCAAGAGGAGTATCTGAACTGAGGGATTCAGAGAAGATAATGACTAAGAGCGCAAGCACTGAAGAATTCGCAGAGGTGATGGAAGAACTTCACAGCAGGGTGAAGAAGAGATTGTTGGAATCAAACCAGGAATATAAGCATAGAGAGGATCAGCATCGGAGACAACTTCATTTCGAAGTTGGTGATCTAGTTATGGCACACCTAAGGAAGGAAAGGTTCCCAAGGGGAACATATAATAAACTAAAAATGAAGAAAATTGGGTCGTGCAGAGTCCTGAAGAAATTGGGAGAAAATGCTTATGAGATTGAGTTGCCAGATGAGATCGGAATATCTCCGACGTTCAATGTATTAGACTTATATCCATATAAGGTTGAGGAAGCAGGAGTGGCAGAAGCAGATGCCGATTGCAGAAAAGCCACAGATGGAGCGTATACTTGACAAGAGGGTGAGTAAAAAGACCAGGAAGAACCAATAGTTCGAGTATATGGTCAAATGGAAGAACCATACAATGGAAGATGCTATATGGGAGACTGAAGCAGAGATTCAAAAGCATGGACAGACCATGCAGGAGCTCATGGACATGAACCCATGAAAGTTTTCAAGCTGAGGAGTATGATGCAGGAGCATCGCCAACTCATCAAGGAGCATCGTCCATGACAAGCAAGCCAACATGGAAGGCAATGAACAGTTGGACAAGTCCAGCTAAAAAATTTTGAATTCTCATTCAAGATGATGCGCCAATGTATAAATGATGCATTTATGGAAAGTGCCTTTGTGTATTGTATTGTACTTTGAGCGATACGCTCTCGTCCTTACTAGATAGGAGGCATTTAATAGATTTAATGCTGGTAGATAGGATGTTTAAGTCTAGATTTGATAGTTTGGAATCTGAGAGGGAAAACGGATATAGACACCCTCATTGTATCATTGTAACAATAATCAAGCATTCAGGAGAAGAGCAGAGAAATCAAAGAATATTGTGTGAAGAACGCCCATGTACAGGCATTTGAATTAATAGAAGGACGCTTTGATTCAGGCCCATGGTTTGTGTTGTTTCTCTGTGTGTGTATTGATGTTATGCTCAGGAATGTTTGTTTTCTAGTTATGCATTTTCTTTGTATATGCTGTGCATGTGATTTCATGTTTCAGTTGAAGTCTGAAAGGGAGAGAGAATGAGTTTCAATTGTTTCTCTATCTAAGCCAGGAGATTCCTGCAAGGTGTGCAGTCGAATTCATCCGAAAGGAGTGCGTTGATGAAGGCTCAGTAGTTTAACTCTTGTTCTCATTTGCCCAGAAGTGGATTTGAGTTGTTGAAGTCGTGCAAAGAGGTCCACAGGCTGAAGAAGAAGTCTCAGTTGTTAATCTGAGCAAAGGAAGTCAAAGACTGCTGCTGCAGGAGTTGCACAGAGTTGAAGAAGTTCAAACACTGAAAGTGTTTACAAGGTTGTTGCAAGGAGTGCGCGCAAGTTCCCCGAAAGAATCAAAGTGGATGAAGCTCAGGAGGTATAACACCTCTGCGATATTATTGAAAGAGAACACAGGAGGTTTGTGTCGAGAAACTGTTGAGTAGGAAGTGTAAGCACATGCATTGGAGAGCAAGTTCTGAGAAAGAACATTTAGCCTCCCCAATAAATCCTCAAGGAGGAGGAACCAATGATCAAGATTCAGAGAGGAGATCAACGAATCCCGTCAGCCATTAGATCCCGGGAAAGTTGCACGGGGTTTAAGTCCTAGCACGCAGACAAGGAGTCCCGGAGGAATCATCGGGATATCAAGGTCATCGGGTTTTGGTTAAGGAAAAGAATCGGGACCTTGTGGTTCTCGAAATCCCGAGGAAGGATCTCAATCGTTGATCTCGACGAGACGCATGTCAAGGAGCAGGGAGTCAGTGGATCTCGGCTCATCGAAGAATCGAAATTTCCGGAGTCGAGAGTCTTGTGCATGAAATTGTGATTCACGATTTCCCGATGCGATCAGGGTCGTTAATCTAAAGGACATGTGCCCAAGGATCTTGAAGAGTTCGGGGTTCAACATTTCAGGATTCTCGGTGACGAGAAACTCACGACAGGAGAAGTCATGAAATCCCGAAATACGACGGTCCCACAGCCATAACGTTAAGCAGAGGACAGGTGTCATCGCGCATCAGGGTTCAGAACTTTGGAGGTTCTATGAACCAGCGCATTTGAAATTGCAATATTCGATACGCGATTTCTCGACGAAGTCAAGAACATAGTGGAGGACAGGTGTCGGAAGGTCCAACCTTACCAAGAGTTGACGCCAAGTGACATAGGGAATCGGAGGATTGGAGATCCTGAGGGCGTAAATTATACGCATTTCGATTCCGCGAAGTCCGAAACTCTGATAGGGGGAGAAAGACCGTGGTCTCGTGGAACAACAGGTCACGTGAGGAGGCATTAGATGGAGGGAGCTCAGGGGTGCGAAAGGCATCATCGCAGATCGGGAATCGGGGATTCATGAGAGCAATGACTCTCGACAGCGTGAGTACCGATTTCTCGATGGGGTAATTCCCGATAAGAAGCCAGGAAGTCGTGGGCGAATGGTCATCGGGGTTCGGGGATTTATAAGACCCGATTCTGTGAGTTCAAGACTCGCGATCACGTGAGGTCTGATTTCCCGATAGGGAAAAGGGAGATCATAAAGAGCATTCTGTGGGTGTAGAAAACTCTCGATAAGGGGTTTTGAAGATCATTCTAGCTCTTCGGGCCTAAGGAAAGGAAGGTCCTAGTAGGAGCAAACGTGATGGGTGGTGCGTTTGTGTCACACACACAACCTAAGGCCAATATTCCACTCAAAGTGGTGACTTTGCAAGAAGATCTCATCAAAACCCTTTCCGAAGAAATGAAGACAGTCAAGGCCGAAAGCCTAAACCTAAATTTAGATTTCTTAGAAATTAAATCTGAAACTCATACGACTACCCCCTGCATAAATGAAGGGGAAAATCCCTTGGTAAATCTTACATCGATTGATATACCTCCAACTCTTCAGTTAGATTTCTTGACATCACTAATTCTAGAAGAGTATACCATATACTCGAATTCCACACCTGTGGGTTCCCCCATTTACATCTCTTGCAAATCAGAGGAACCAAGCCCCTGTATATCATTTTCACCTTTTTCATCTTTCTCGTCTCTCGAAGAAGCTAAAGATTCAGTATACATCTTCCAAAACCCTCTGTACAATGTACCGGTTTCCTCTCCTAGAGTATCTATGGCGGCTGTCGGAGGAGGAGGAGTAGGGGTTGGGGTTGTTGTAGGAGGAGGAGTGGGGGGCCAAGGGCCACCCCCACCCCCCAATATTTTTTCTAAAGTATCTTCTAGATACGCTCCTCTGGTCCTCCCAGTACCCCTTCATGACCTTCCTAAAAAACTACATGAAAAACCTACCTAATTTTATAGGGGAAGGATACCTAACCACAGTTGAACATATAAACTTCTTTGATCAGTTCAAAGATATCCTAGGTCTCGAACATGAAGATATGTATTCACGGTTGTTTGTCCAAACTTTTGAAGGTTAGGTGAGAACCTGGTTTTGAAGTCTTCCCTCAAGTTCAATATTATCCTATGATTCTCTAGAAGATTCCTTTCTTAGACAATGGGCAAAAGGAAGGACCATTTATACTATCTCACTGACTTTGGATCTTTGAAGAAAAAAAGTTCAGAAACCGTTATGGAATTCATTCAAATATTTAAAAAATTATATAATAAGATCCCAGTCAAAGTTAAACCGTCCCAACCTGCAGCTAAGGTAACCTTTGTAGGAGCCTTCAAACCTGATTTCTCACTTTTACTGAGATAAAGGAGAGGGGACAACCTAATCCGAATGCAAGATGATTTCGTGGAGATTGAGTCAAACATGATGGCTTCTAGTAAACGAAAAACAAAAATAGAAACGGGAAACAAAGAGACGAAATGTTTTAAAGAATAAGAGGGACCTTCAGGATCAGGGAGGTCTTCAGATGATAAAATGGACGATATTGATAGGATAATAAAAGAGCTATCAAATAAAATTTCAAGGATGGAGCTAGATCAATCCAAAGCAGATCAATTCATTGAGAGAGATTTTAGAAGAAACCCCAATCCTCAAATTCAACAAAGATAGATTAAAAATAAAGACCAAAAAATTCAAACTCCTTTAAAAAAAAAAAAATTTATAGGAGGAAATGACTTGCAAGAGTTTGAGGATCTAGGAGAAGACGTTAACAATTTGGGCGATGATTGTGTACAACCTCATCTAACCAAGCAAGATTATGAGAGGTCTTTGAACACATAACAACCGTTAAATAAAGATAACAACATAAATAATGCAGGTGATTCTACCTATCAAGGGATGGTTGATACTATAATGGCCGAGCTCCAACACAAGTACAATATGAGGCCTAAAAATAAATCTGTGTCAACTACTCAACCAAATAAAGTTTTTCCAAGAGGCGAAACATATGAGCCCACTCTGAAAAACACTGAGACACAGAATGCCAAAATAAAGGGAGTGGACTCACAGAATACCAAAATAAAGGAGGCTGAGATCCAAGCCAGGAAAGCTAAGATAGCCGGAACATAGAATTTGGAAACAAAACTAACTGAAAATAAAGAAATGAAAACAAATAAGTTAGAAAGGAAGGAGACCAAAGCTTCAACCAAAGAAACAGATAAACTTGTGTGAGGTTTCAGCCTAGAAAATGAGATAAATAAGATCAAGATACCAATACCCCTAGTTGAATTGGCAAAGAATCATGTATACTGAAAGAAAATAACCAAGATGATCATTTTTTCCGATTTAGAGAGTCAGTCTGACATGATAAATTTGGAAGATGACAAGAATAATATAACTTTCAGTCCACATTTTGAAGGTGCCAGGGATACCGTTGATCCTTTCTACATTACACTAAATGTGCATGATCATCTGATGCACAATTGCATGCTGGATTATGGAGCCTCGCATAACGTGATGCCCAAGTCTATTATGGATAGACTAGGCCTTGAAATCACCAGGCCATACGGAGACCTGTATTCTTTCGATTCAAGGAGAGTTAAGTGTACAGGCATGATCAAATATCTAGTGGTAACTCTTGCATAGGTTCTAGTAAAAAACATTCTAATGGATGTAGTTATCACTGGTATACCTCCGAAGTATGGTTTTCTCTTATCTAGGTCTTGGGGGATCTCTTCAACTAGACATGACCTATGCCACGATTCCTATTTTTGGCAGACAGTTCACTCGACTATATAGAGAGACACGGTTAGCATATATAGTAAGTGATCCACATAATCCTAATAATTATCATGTTTATGTCGCCGATCAAGACCTAGGAAATTGTATTTTATCTTTTGATGGTGGTGTAAATAATTGTATAGAAGAAAATTTTGTAGAGGAAAATAAATAAAAAAAGATAGATGAAAATGTGTATAACACTGGGATTTGGAAAATGTTTTTTGATGGCCCTTCATCATGTGAAGGAGCAGGCAGGGGAGTGCTTTTTGTAGCACCTGAAAATGAATGTGTTATCCCTTTTTCTTACAACCTACAGTGGGACATAGACTACACAAATAATGTATGTGAGTATGAAGCCCTAGTCTTGGGGCTAGAAGATGCTAGGAAGATGAACATAAAAAACTTGGAAGTCGATAGAGATGTGGATTTTATTGTGAAGCAGATAAATCGACAGTACCAGACCAAACACCCAAGATTAAGATCTTACAGAAATTGTGCATAGGATCTAATGGAAATGTTTTTCTCATACGTAAATGTTTATTACATTCTGCGTGCAAAAAACCTAAAAGTCGATTCATTAACCAAAGAAGCCTCAACTTTCTCACCTCCTACAACTTTCAAACTAAATTATCATATAGAGGTGAGGCGCAGACCCTCCATACCGAATAATAAACAACACTGGCAGGTCTTCGAAGATGACAAACAGATCAGAAAATTCCTTGAAATGGTGGACGATTTTGTTGAAACTCACATTGACAAAGAAAACCAAAATGACCATACTTGGATTATGCAAGAAGGGGAGAATCCTGAAAGGTTCCAAGAAAAAATCACGAGTCATCACATATTCGTATTAAAAAAAAATCATATCCCAAAAGGACTAATCCCTCTGGAAAGACTGTTTGACAAAAATGACATGCCCCTAAAATCTACTTTACAACCTCAACCAGAAGAAGTTGAAGACTGCAATATAGGGACGAAAGAGGATCCTAGAATAGTGAAAATATCAAAATATCTTCCTCCTGAGATTAAAGGCCATTATGCAAATTTACTCCAGCAGTATAAAGACGTGTTCGCTTGGTCTTACGATGAGCTGAGAACTTATGACACCACTTTGATTGAGCACAAGATACCTTTAAAACCCGGTGTTAAAACTTTCAGATAGAAACTCAGGAAAATCAATCCCATTTTATTTCCCGTGGTTGAAAAGGAAGTTAAAAAGATTTTGGATGCAAAAATAATTGTACCACTGAGATACTCTCACTAGGTAGCTAACCTAGTCCCGGTTAGGAAGAAGAGTGGAGAGAGCAGACTGTGTGTAGATTTTAGAATTCTAAATAAATCCTCTCTCAAAGACAATTATCTACTTCCCAAAATGGATCATGTTTTGGAAAAGGTGGTTGGGGTGAATAGAATTTCAATGATCGACAGGTTTTCGGGTTACAATCAAATTGTTGTCAATGAGCACGATAAAGAAAAAACAACTTTCACCACCCGTTGGGGCACATTTATGTATGACAAAATGCCTTTTTCTTTAATGAATGCAGGTGATACCTTCCAAGGTGCTATGGATATTGCTTTCGTCGGTGAGAGAGATAATTTCATGGTTATTTATCTTGATGATCTAACGATTTTTTCTAAATCTGATGAATATCATCTGATACATCTCAAACAAACATTCGAGAAATGTCGCAAATTTGGTTTGTCCTTAAATCCAAAAAAATATCACTTTGCAATGCAGGAAGGTAAGCTCTTAGGCCATATTGTGTCTCGGGATGGTATTAAAATCGACCCTAAAAGGGTCAAAGCTATAGACACCATAAATATCCCTAGAAATGTAAAGGAAATTCAATCACTTTTAGGAAAAATCATTTTTTTGAGGAGATTTATCCCGAATTTTGCTGAAATCGTGAAATTGATCACATATATGATGAAGAAGAACAACGAAGTTAAATGGACGGCAGAATCCAAAGCGTCGTTTGCACGTATCAATAAAGTTATACCCATGCTGGCCAGCCTTGATTATCTAAAAGAGTTTCTAATTTTCTCATTTGCCTCCGAACACATGATTGCGACAATACTCTTCTCGAAGAACGAAGAGGGTTTCAAGCAACCGAGAGCATTCTTCAGTAAGAGCCTTAGAGATGCAGAATTGAGATATGATATAATGGAAAAGAAAGCATACACTATGGTAAAGGAACTAAAGGCTTTCAAAACCTACATGTTACACTCCAAGGTAATTGCATATGTGCCCACCAGTTATGTAAAAGATATATATTGGTGCAGCCCGATAGTGACGGGAAGAGGGGTCGGTGGCTTTCTAAAATTCAAGAATTTGATCTAGAAGTCAAAACAAAGAAAATTGAAAAAGGACAGGGTTTGGCTAAGCTCTTAACTGAATTAAATTTCATAACACTCGGAATAAACAACTTGCAAGGATACGAAGGATGTGTGGACATAGATGAAATTGATGACCAAATAGCTGCAATCAGAATCGAAGAGAAATTCACCTCATCAAGTTGGTATAAAGATATAGTATCGTACCTTCTGAACCTAAACCACCTGAGTGATTTATCTCCATATAAAGACAAGACACTGAAATTGCATGCGGTAAATTACTATATATCCGAAAGCCAATTGTATTGGAAAGACCCTCTAGGCTTTCTATTGGTTTGTTTGGTCGATTCAGAAACTGAAAAAGTCATAAACGAATTTCACGAGGGGGTATGCGGAGGAAATCACGCGTGGAGAGAAACGGATTTTAAAATCCCGAGGGAAGGATATTACTGGCCTAAACTATTTTCAGATGTTAATGCCAAAGTCAGAGCCTATAAATCTTTCCAATTGTTCGCAGGTAAGCTGAAACTCCCAGCGTTACCTTTGGTTCCGATTAAAACGGAAGACCTGTTTCAACAATGGGGGTTGGATTTTATAGGCGAAATTAACCCACATTCCAATGCTCAACATAGATGGATCCTGACCGCTACCGATTATTTCACCAAATGGGTGGAAGCTATTCCGACCAGAAAAGAAACAGATTCAGTGATCATAGATTTCCTGGAAGAAAACATATTATCTAGATTTGGTTGTCCCTAAAAAATAGTTACAGATAACGTTCAGGCATTCAAATCTATGGAAATTATCAGCTTTTGCCAAAATTATAATATTATACTGGGCCATTCTATGACATACTACCCCCAAGGCAATGGGCTTTCCGAATCATCAAATAAAAGTTTAATTACCATAATTAAGAAAGTGTTGAACGAAAAAAAAAAGTCTTGGCATATGCATTTGAAGTATGCCTTGTCGGAGAATCAGATAGGCACCAAGAAATCGATTGGTACTTCTCCTTTTCAAATGGTATACGAGACCGATGTAGTGCTACCCATAAATATCTCCCTACCCGTGATGAAACTTTGGCAAGATGAAAAAGAAGAACCAAATCATATCACAAGAAAAATAAATCAGTTGATCGAAGTTCAGCAGAACAAAATGGAGGTAGATGAAAGACTTCAGAAGTATCAAGACAATATTAAAGAACTATTCGATAATAAGGCTAAAGGTAGGGAATTCCTCCCTGGTGATTTATTTTGAAATGGGATGCTAGAAGGGAAGACTTGGAAAATCATGGAAAATTTGACCATATCTGGTCTGGCCCATTCAAAGTCACAACTTCTGAAGGGAAGAACTCATTTCTGTTAGAAAATTTGGACAGTAAAATGCTTAACGCCCCTATCAATGGGCGTTATCTGAAGCACTATATGCAAAACATTATTTCCAAAATTCCACTGTATATATCGGTTTGTGTTTCTGTTTTTATAGATTTTCTGTAAGTTTTATTTTATTTTTCATCGCAAATAAAACAGGTTAGTGATATGATTTTTTCAACACATTGAATTCCATAAATTTTAAAATCCTGACGCTCTTCGTGTTGCTTTCTTACAGGATTCTAGTTTACAGCCCAAACATCATAAAGAGGAAAACTGACGGTCATGTATTGCGAAACCGATTCGTTCGAAATAGGTGATAAAAGATAATTTACTAAGATGAGAAGGAAATGGAAAGGCAAAGGTATGAATTCCCTAAATATCTAGATTGCAAACGAGGGTCACCTAGGTGCAATAACAGTCTCATGAGTATGAACATTTTTACTCTATGGATTATCAAAAGAGTAATTTTTTTACTGTGGATTCTAAAAAGTTCCCCTGGATAAAATAAAAATAATAAAAATAAAACAAAAGAAGTGAAGCGTCCTAAATAAGAAAAAGTTCCAGGAGTCAGGATTGTGTTATAATGCATGTGCTTAGGAAATATGAAACCTTCATTGTCGCTCTATCCCAAATCTCTGATTCTTTCCCCTTGAATCCTGATATCTTCCCATGGTTTTCACAAAGGGAAAAGAGGTTTCACTTTAGCTCTGAAAGCCAAAAAATGATTTTTCCGATCGCCAACAAAAAAGGCGGCAAGTTCTTGCGAACCCTCAGCGCTCACTGAAATAAGATATGCTTAGGCTAATCCTAACTCCCTTGGTTTTTCAACAGGTCTTGACAATTAGTCTTTCTCAAAAGAAGGCCCCTAGAAACAAACTCTCCCCTAAAGTTTTCCTGTCAACTAAGATGTTTAGAAGGTCAAAGGAAAATTGATCCAGAGTAATCAAAGTGAGTTAACATGCCTCGGCTACAAAATTATACATAGATATTACCCCTGGTATACTTTCTACTAATTGATTGCCCCCACTTCATGGCAAAGGAAAATATAAGACAAATGGTGAAAGGAAATTCAAAAATTGATTTCCCCCATCTAGTCCGAAAAGAGATTATGAAAGGAAATTCATAAAATGGTTTCCCTCATCTCAGCATTTAAATGCAAAGTTACAGCTTGAAGTGGTGAAAGGAAATTCAATAAAGGGAATTAGACAACTTCACCGGGGTACTAAACAGGCTCATTGGTAGTGAAGCAATGTTTAAAATATGTGTAAGGCTATTAGACATGAATTTTACCGTACTCTAGTAATTAGTTTTCTTTGAAACCTGATCTACATCCCAAGTACGTGCAGGACCCCCTGATTAAAAAACATTGAAGTTACTTCACCTTAATGCAAGCAAAATCAACAGAATCTGCTCAAATCCCCAAGGTTGTTTTGATCATCTTGAGTAGACCCAAATTCAGTATTAGAGGAGCAGGAGGACTAATATTGAGATAAGAGAGTGATTAAGTTCGAAATATTTCAGAAGAAAGAATGAAACCCCCTTTCTCCCTCTATATTCTCTTTCTGGACAAGTTTCGTAGAACCAAACTAATGACTCCATTTACCCAATAAAGGCACTTGGTTTGTTGTTCTTCTCATCCCGTAAGGAGATGAGATCCCTACTTGCAGCCTATGTTGGAACATTTGTATTTTTCGAATACTCTAGTTATCAAAGGTTGGAACCACCTACTTTCTAAGTAATGAAACGATACACATAAGCCTAAAAAGTCAGATTTCAGGATTTTGTATATATCATGGTTATACATATTTGAACCCTCGATATCCCAACATGCAAAGTGGCAAAGTTGTCTTAAGTTTAATCATGATTATTGAAACTTTAAGCAAGGATTATCACTTTTAATACATTGTGCTCTTGTGTTTCATGAGTCACACCTCGAACATCGTTCGAATGTCTAACACACAAAGTTGCAAGATTAGTTTAAGTTCATTTGGTTAATAACAAGAATAATGACATTTAAGCCATAGTTAATATTTATCATGATTTCGTGACTCGGCAGTTGTTACCTCAAAAACAACACATTTGTAACTCCGATCTCCAAAGTCACGATATTCATTAATTAATCATGGTTAATTAAAAGCTTAAGTCAAATAACAGTTAATCAACCAAATCACACTATCGCGAATTTGGGGTTCGTGGTTCAAAGACTAGGAGTAAAATCACCCGATACTACGAACACCGAAAAGGGGATTAAGGACTAAATGCACTTAATTAAAGGGTTGAACTGAATTAATTAACACCTTAAACAACCTTCAACCCATATAACCTACGAACCAAGAATTAAACATTGTCACGATCCTCTTGAATCGTAAATTATCAAACATTTATGGCATTTATTAGAAATTTAGTGAGGTGATTGATAGTAAGATCCTGTTTTATTTCTAAATCTTTCTATTAAATGATTTAAACATTCTTTCAGCAAGGACTCACACAGACTTAAGTTCTCAAAGCGAAAAGGTTCCATTCATTATCTTAGGTTTCTTTCTAATTTGTGCAGAGCCAATTCACCAAGATAGCCTCTGTCTGTGTTTTCATTTTCTATGACAGGGGATCTAATTGCAATGTTCTATATCATGGCTCTGCGAAAAGCATCCAAGGCAGCTACCCAGAGCCTAGGTCAAGGTTCATATATTATTTATGATACCTCACCTATAAGTATCAATACTATCAAAACATGGACGTATGTCTCCAACATTATGCAATTCAAGCTGATAAATTGTCCAGATGATTCCAACGATAACGAGAAAGACGAATTGTCCACCAAATACAAAATTGTTGCTCAATCAGAGATGCATAAGATAGTAGCAAGGCCATGGATTTTTTCCTATTATGATATGATCAAATGGGCGTTGGACCATGTAGACATCCCAACTAGGAAAATATTCAATGAGCAAAAGGTGGTAATTGGGACATTCAAACCAGAGCATTTACAAGAAATGTATAAATTATATCCCACACCAAACCTTACTCACAATGGTGAATTCCTAGAGGGTTTCAAAAATAAGGAATGTGAACAGTTTGGCAAAATCTTATCCGATATGATCAAAGACTGGGTTTTGCACCCAGCGAAATTCAGAGCTGATGCTAATTGAATTTATTCAATCTCATCATTGGTACCACAATTCAAGTATATAACGATAATGGTTTTCATATTGTATGGGAAGGATAACACCTCTCACTTCTTTCTCCCATGGGTACCACTTATTCACACAATCGAAGAGGGATTCTCTTTCGACTAGGCCAAATTGTTGTCAGACAGTCTGGCCAATCGAATTATAGAATATCGATCACAAAAGGTGAGTGGGAAAGCATCCTCATTCTTCATGTCTGCTTACATTATGGATGATATTTTCTTCACGACACCTTTTCCATTAATGAGATGGAACTGGACTCCAACCAATGAAGATCCTATTCATGTATATCACTCAAAACTCTGGGAAGATAAATCCAAAGAATTCGTTTACGAGATTTTCAACGGCGTAATGGTACCAATGCATGTCTCCATATTCGGCCATCTGCCTCCCAGGATTTCAGATAACATCACATCCAACCTGAGCAGCATGGCATATTAGTACATAGAAGCGAAGCTTTTGTATATCAGGGATTTTGGCACCTCTATCCCCTCATATGCTCTGCCCCTATTTTTACCAGACAAGCTAATATGTCGTGAGGTCGCCAGGAAAAAAGTGCTCGGTGGTATAAGAAAGGAGCTCAAAGGAGTATCAAAGAAGGTATGGCCACCCTTCCCCATTCACATTGGTACATATTCTTTATTATATTTCGGCCATGCCAAGGAGGAGGCTATGACCTTGGAAGAAATGAAATTGGTAGACATTGAGTTTAAGAAACACGACCATAACAAGGTTGTGAGTAATCACATGGCAAGCTGTGGGTTGAATAGATACGAACATGAAGACTCACCTCATGATGAAATCTTCCGAGGTGTGAGGTCTTACTCTGAAGTCTTAAGTCGGGTTCAAGCTCTGCTACCCGGTGATATGGTCAATTTTTATAAATTCCAAGAGCACAGGAGAAGTTTCCTCCCCAAAGTTTTACAGGGTAGAAAATCACAACCTCTGGGTACACATCAAGAAGAAGATAAAATTTCAAAGGGTGCAAACCCTAGAAAACAAGAGACTCGGGACAAGATAGAGGAAACTGAGATCTTGAATTAGGAAGAAGAGATCCCCAACCAAGAAGAAGGAAACCCAGAGATCTATCACTCCCTTACAATTCACAAAGGGGAACCCTGATACAGAGTGGATATTCAAGGAGGACATGACACCTATCTCTGTAGAAGAGTTCCCTCCTAGTGAATTCTTCTTCAGTAAGAAAATCAAGGTCATGGTGAAGCACGAAACATACCAAAGAGCGGGCGCAGTAGCTAAAAAATACAAAATCCTAAAAGATGGAGAAGCCTTGGAAGAGGAATAATTCACCAATGAGGTAGCAGAAACATTGGGGGCTTATGCAACAACCAACCAATATTCGGTTGGAACTTTGAAGACACAGTTGAAACAAAAGAACCTCTTGATCAGCAAATTGGAGGCTTGGATAGCAACGACAAAGGTGAATGCCAAGGATGAGGAAAATACAAGTTTTGAGCAAGCTAGAGTAACTGATCAACAGGAAATCTAAATACTTAAATATGATCTTGAGTAGATGCATCAATCGGCACAAATAATCCAAACGCATGTAAGGCAATAGGAAGAGAAAATAAAACTGTTGCAATCTAAATTAATTTCTATTGAAAACCAAGTCATAAACATAACGGTATTCCAATCCCAAGCCACAGAAATATAAAAGAAGGTATAAGTAGCTCAACAGGATCTACTTGCCAAAGTAGAAACCATACAGAATTATTTTCATATGATAGAACAAGAGCTAAAGGATATATCCTTGATAGAAAGAGAAGTTGGGGAAGCTCAGGTTTCTTTCCAAGAGGCTGTTATAGCAACAACGAAAGAAGAGGTGGCCATCAGTTCCAGGTTGTCTATCCTAGAGAAAACTAGAGGTAACATCTTACTAAAGGCGTGGGAACATAATATATCTGAGAGAAGAAAAAGATATAAAGAGATGAGAGATGATTGTGAAGAAACATTCAGCTTGATAAATAAAAAAAAATTATATCTCAATAAGGAAGGTAGTGGGGAACACTGGGAAAAATTGCAATAGCCAAACATCTACTGGATATGAAGGAAAATGTGGAAAAAGGAAAACTTGAATTATCCCAGGTAGGTCAGGATGATATTTCCCAAGTGGATAAATGATTGATAAAACCAAGCTTGCAATTGTGGTCTATCATCATGGAAGACCGACAAGTAGGAAAAAGATTGCCACAGTTTGCAAAAAATTGCTACACTTTATAGGCGAACAGGCAAGCTGAACCTTCCAAGCTGATAGCCCAGTTGATATAAAGGTGTGTTAATTGTATCAAGTAGGGGAAAGGGAAGAATTATGGAGGTAAGTAGTAATAGATGCCTATTCCATCCTATTTTTGGGGCTAGAGAACAAGAAAAGAAAATGCCCTGCTCACATGGAGGAAGACAAGAGACAAGTGAAACGCTTCATTTTCCATATGTAACCGAAATTTTTAGAACAATTAGAATTCAAAACGTTTTAATATTATATAAGTATAATTTTGAAAGATAGAACAAAGGTTTTTTTCCTTTTGGCCGATTGTACCAGAGAATATTTCTTTCGCCTGAATTAATACAAGGCAGATCGAGGACTCTTTTTTCCTTCAAGACTAGGTTGTTTGTTTCTTCTGTTATTTTGCATTTCACATCACTTCCCATATGTGTCTTTAATGAATTCTTAGTTGCAATTTAGTACAACCCCTACTATGGTGATCATTTATTTCAGTCATCTAATCGTTTACAACTTTTCCTCTATATCGGCTATCAACAGGTATAAGACCTATGAATTGTTTAGATTTCTATATCATATGCTTCATTAAAGTCTTTCCTTCTTATTTTCTTCTTCTGTCACAAGGTGAGATTCTTCCCTGATTGATGCCTCTCATTTTTCAACAGCTCTATTTTTTCTTTCGCTTCATGCATGGTTTTAAAATTTAACTCACTTATGGAAAATGACCTTTGATTTCGTTATATTATTAATTCAATTTTTGGATTCTTTCTCGTATAATCTAAAGGTGAAACAACAACCAACACTTTATAAAAATATATATTCCTTTATGACTATACTTGTGGCAAGACAACCCAACATAGAACCCAATCTCTCAGATCAAACCAACCTTGCTTTAAACCTTTTCGATACCATTATGAAAACTTCTACTACCCGGGCCAAACTCGAATGTTAATGGGAAGCCATTGAATGGGACATAAACATTTAGGAACAATTGGAAGCTAGATGAAGACAACTCAGAAATCAGCCTTAGCTTATTTTCCCAGTTGTTTTCTTCCTTTATATCTTTCACCCTCTTTTTGGATGCCTAGACTTCGTAATTTATAGCCTTAAGTAAAGACTCTGGAACAAAACCTATCATGCCAATATTTTTCCTTTGATTTCTTTACATCTTGGTGAAATCCTGCTAAAACCTCATCTTCTTCTAGATCCATCAGTTGATCGAATATTTCCTACGTAGCACCTTCTTCTTCCATCCTAGTGATTGTTGCAATGCATAGAATAGGTATTAAATAATTCAATGGAACCACTGCTTCCTTCCCATACACCGGTCTGAATGTTGTCTGTCATGTAATATTCTTGCATGTAGTCCTGTAAGCCCATAATACTGTTGATACCTTCAAATCCCAATCATCCCTATTCACATTGCAAATCTTTGTCAATGCTTTTTCTAGAATCTTGTTAAAATATTCTATTGTACCATTTTCCTGGGGATGGTAGGGTGTTATCTTTTGATGATATATCTCAAATTCCTCTATCATAGCTATGATTGTCTTGTTAATAAAATGAGTTCCCTGATCACTTAACAAAATTACAGGACATCCAAATTTGGTCACCACATTCTCAAAGAGAAAATGTGCTGCTTTTTTTGTGTTGTAGTCCTTCATTAAGGCTGCTTCTTCCCATTTGGTTAAGTATTATGTCACAATGATGATGTAGCTATATCCTTATCTCCTTGTTGGTGGATGAATGGGTCCAATGAAATCCACAGCCCATTTTAAAAAACTTGTAAATTTACTTGGGGCATAAGTGGCATTTCATCCCTTCTGGATGGTTTTCCCACCCTCTGACAGACATCACAATTTTGCCAGTATTCCTTTGCGTCCTTATGTACTGTAGGCCACCATAATCCTGTGTGAAAATCCTTCTTTGTTGTAGGATTTATTGCATAGTTCCCTCCATCTATCCCTTCATGTTCTTTTGTTAAAACCGTGGATCATTCATGCTCCATCACACATCTTCTCAGAATTCCATCTGCACCTAACTTGTATAAATGACCTGCAATTCGCTGATAGTTTGTAGCGTGCAATACCAACTTTTTTTTCTGCGCGAAAGTAAATTACTTGGGAGCCATTCATGTGCTAAAAAATCCAACAATGTCGACAAAATAATCATCAGCAATCTGAACCGAAAATAAGTTAGCATCAGGAAACTTATCCTCCAAGTTCTTTGCCTCCTCTCCATTAGTAATTCTTGACAGATGATTTGGTCCTGCATTCAACTTCCCTGGTTTTACTATGATTTCAAAATCATATTCCTGAAACAATAACATCCATATACATATCATTCCCCCCAACACTATATTGTTAACTAGGTACTTCAAAGCGAAATGATTTGTAAACATCTTAAAATATTGACCCAATAAATAATGTCTAAACTTTTGTAAGGCATATACCATAGCCAAACCTTCCCTTTTGGTAGTATTATAGTTTTGTTGAGACTCAGATAACTTTCTACTCGCAAAAGATATTGGGTGGTCAATGTCTCCTTCACCTGGTTGTGTCAAAACTTCTAAAAGTGCAATGGATGAAGCATCCACATGCACATGAAATTATTTTGTCCAATCTAGAAAGCTTAGAATTGGTGTTGTCACCATCTTCTCCTGCAATATATCCAAGCTCTCTTGGCATTCATTATTACATTTAAACGTGATGTCTTTCTTTATTAACTTATCCATGGGCACAATAATCTTTGCATAGTGTTCAAGGATAAATTCGTGAGTGCGGACACAGACCAATCTCCCCAGATCCACCTGGATCTGGAACAAACTGTGACAGAATACTACTCTTTCCCTAGTTCTAAAATATTGAATGGACAAGAGAAAAAGGATGATGTACTT
>ML779075.1:845711-872648 GCA_009831015.1 Picea engelmannii | reverse complement strand
CAAAATATCCTCATAAAAACATCATCATGCTTGATTTCTAAGTAATCAATGTAGTCTTGAAATGTTGTAATATTCTCTTCTGGTGTAAATGCGTCATCTCCATTGAACCTATGAAGGTCTTTAGGATATTTGGTAGGCATGTCATGAAAGACTAATGAAACTCTGAGTGCTTTATTTCTATTTACAATCCAAGAGTGAGGATATTGAAACAATTGTTCCCAAGGTCCACTGCTCATTGGTATAGGGTCTTCTCTATAGGTTTCCTCTTCTTTATGACCTCCAATAGATAATAATGAAAGGGACTTTTCCTCATTTACTGTCACCCTTTTCACCCTCTTTAATTCTTTTCCCATCTCTAATGTTTTCTGACATTCTTCCCCACAGACTTATACTGAAACAAATATCTATTTTTTATTCGCTGAGAAGACCTGCAAACCCTTTTTGAAGCGTCGTTATTATAGAAAACTTGTCGCAACATCCGTCAAATGCAACATATTTATATATTTTTTAAAGTCGCAATTCCGACGTAAAAAAGTCTTAAGTGACCGTTGGTATTTTGACTTCGTGAACATACTAAGGTGATCGTTGGAGGGGAAGAATTAGTTTTGAAAACGTCCCAATTGCGACATACATTTTCACAAATGTGGCAAGAGAGACGTTCCAGTGGAAAACGTGGAAAGAGTGACATTAACGTGGCAAGACCAACGTTAACGTGGCAATTGCGACATACATCTTCACAAACGTGGCAAGAGTGACATTCCAGTGGAAAACGTGGCAAGAGCGACGTTCCAGTGGAAAACGTGGCAAGACCGACGTTAACGTGGCAAGACCGACATTAACGTGAAAATTGCGACATACATCTTCACAAACATGGAAAGAGTGACGTTCCAGTGGAAAACGTGGCAAGAGCGACGTTCCAGTGGAAAATGTGGCAAGAGAGATGTTAATGTGGCAAGAGCGACGTTAACGTGGCAATTGCGACATACATCTTCACAAACGTGGCAAGAGAGACATTCCAGTGAAAACATGGCAAGAGAGACATTCCAGTGGAAAACGTGGCAAGAGCGGCGTTAACGTGGCAAGAGCGACGTTATCGCGCAACATGAATTTATTTTTTTATAAATTTCCTCTATTTTGCGACAATATGGACAATTTTGTCCATAACGCCACAAATAAAACGTCGGAATTTTTACAATATGTAGTAGTGTTAACAATATGAAACATCATATGGTGACTAGGCTAAAGCTGCATCAAACATAATAATATTTCATAAGACCGAGGCAATAAAAGAACACAATGGAATAAGCATCACACAGGTCTAAAGCCGATGGTGAATAGCTTTCCCATATTAGTTCCCAAAATCATATGTCCATACTGTATCCCAGCAAAAATTTGTTTTCACTACTAACAATGATCACTATTTAAACTATTTTTGTATTAACAAACTCTTATCATGCAAGATTGAGTGTAATCCCCCAAAAATAGATTTTTTTACAAAAATAGTACAACAGGAAACTATTCCTGTAGGAATTTGTTTATTAAAATTTATTACATAATGACAAAGTTTTATCAAACAAAAAGAAACTACTAGCCTATACAACGCATAATCCAAGATGGCTTCTCCTTATGAGTAGCACCATAATTATCATTTTCCTGTAGATGAAAAAACAAAATTGATATTTAGAAAATAGTGCCAACTAACATTCAGAAATAGACTGGTTACAAAATTGCAAGATTCTGTAGCTAGTCTTATATTAACAAAGAAAATCAAAACTAAATCTTCCTATTTGACTTTTATAATAGAATCAAATCAAATCAAATAAAAAATCACTTTTACCATTTTGGAAATTAGACAGTGAAGGGTCAGATAGTTATGAATTAATGATGGCATTGAATTTGGTTGCATTTTGTATAATTACACTACCAAATCTTTTAGGCCTTTTACTTGCCCAATCTGCGCATGACTTCAACTCTTGATTTTCTCATTCAATCAAAGAATTGCGAGCTGCTAGATGTTTAATTGTGCCTGTAAATATGGTATGTCCCTGTAATAGCGTTCTACCCAGTCCAAACAATTGTCATAGTGTATTGGCACTATAGCAATCCGAGGTTAAGTGTACTCAGCAATGGGTGCTTCGGTCCTTCCTGTGGTTTGTTTCAAATCATGACCTATGCTATAAAATCCCTCTTGGCCTTTTAGAAATAGAGGTAGTCTAGAAACAAAGTCATAGTGCACAGCTTGACCAACAGTTTCGTTCCCAAGACATTGGTTATTTGTATCTTCCCATGCATGGAAATCATTGATCTCGTCATCAATACAGTAATCATTGACCTCTATCATTGAGATCGAGCTCAAATGATCATGCTTTCGATTTCTCATACTCCTAGATATTAATCCTCCAGATCTCTTTTTTATAAAACTCAAATATAATTTATCATGTTTCTTGCTCTTACGATTTTTCTTAGCAGTAGGTTTGTCACTAAAGCCCTGATTCAGCTCAATAGTAGGAGCAACAGAAACCTTCTCTTTTAATACATCCACTACCTCTTATAACGATTTTATAGGTGTGAAAATGCATCGTGGTTTTTTACCCAGGGGGGTTTGCAAAGAAACAAAATTTGATCCATTAATCTCACATTCATTATGTGAATCAAAACCTTGAATCTCGGTCACGAGGTTATCAGGATTGGGGTTTACATTTGAATGCAAATTTTAGTTCATTGTTCTCTCGAGTAGGGAAAAATTGTTCCGACACAAGAAGCTTTCCCAAGTGTCCCCAATTTGATATAGATGCGATAGCAACAGAATTATTATAAGCTCGTGGTGAAAGAGGATTGACAGAGGGTTCAAGCTCTATTTCTTATAACGTTTTGACATCTTATCAGGCTCATCAACAAATAGAAGGGCATGTTTATCTTAAACCCTAGGAACAACATCAATAGTCAGATGTGGTATAAAAATACTAAACCATACCTGCCCTCGCACGTTATAAATTGTTTTAGAATCAAAAGAAGGTTGTGCCATCGAGGTTTCAAGAGGGTAATAGGAATACCTTTAGGGAAACATGTATATTTCTGAGAGATGATGAACATGCTCCAAGGCACGTCTTTCAGTTTAGCACTTTTGAACCATTTTTCACCTTCTTGTGATAGTCTTGTTGCCTAGGCTATAGAGTCCTATGTGACCTCCAATTGAAGATCCCCAACTTTGGCTCTAAACCCATCAAACGTTTGAGCAAAGTCCTGTGCGACCACCAAGTTATAACCTTTGAATTTTCGGATGAAAATATCTAAACCGTGAGCCTGCAAATCATTTATGGAATCATTGTGGGAGAGAAGGGTTTGACAGCCATTATCCTCAATTCAAACCACAAGGGCCATGGTAGTTATCAAACAGACACAGTAGATGCCACGGGAGGGAGGCTTCATTTCCCAATAGACAAATAATAAGGAGAGGTCTATGAAAATTGAAACGGCCTAATACCTACAAACTTGGGCGATTATCATGTTTGGTAATTTAATCTTGGAGTGATAGAAAACCAAAGGATAGGTAGGCCTATGAAACATTACGCACAATGAAGATTAAACCCAAACCACTATCTGATGCCTATTCGAAAAATGAATGATGGTCATTAAACATACAGGACAACAAGATGAGGTGTATTTGTGGGTCCATCAGACCTTAACCAAGTGACATGAAAGCGATATGACTGAGAGATAAAATATCGCATATCAATTTTTAATCCAAGGTTGTAGCACGATTATGGATATCAAATAATCAAACCATACAATCAACCGTAGATAATCCCATAATCCATAAAAATGTGGCAGTGGATTAATGAATGATCTTATAAAACTTAAAATTAGCAACATATAGGTTCCCTTAAAGTGTAATCTCTTTGGTAAAAGAATAGAAGAAATCACAAACTTCAGAATGATTACCCAAGACAAGTTTTTTGTTTCAATTTCATGCTTCCAGTCATGAAATTTAAACAAAGAAAATGAAAATGAAAATGAAAAAATCATATAATAAGCTATCCCAATAAGTCTCCTTGAGGCCAAAAGATAGAAACTTTTATAAATGTAAGGAGGTGGCAGCTATAGAAAGATTTTATCTCTTTGTGATGACTTTTAATTATGATAAAAATTGATAGAATTGGTGGCTACCAACAATGGCAACACGTTGGGTGAAGCAGTTATATCTGCATCACCAAAATTTATATCAGGGGCACAGATGAAATCAATTTGAGAGACAGTTAACAACAGATCAAGAATTTCAACAATAAATCAGAACATAACACAGTCATAACATTGGGTGAATTTATGTCCGAAATTGTAATCTGGTGTCCTGTTTAAATCACAACTGTAGCGATGTTTATACAGGTGACTTAAATACCATTGACAGGGCCACTTCTGCCAGCAGGCATCCATAGCCTCGGCAAGGATGTCATTTAACCCACTCTAGTACCTCTATCATTTCTAAGAGTCGTTCATTCATGATAAAAACATTTTCACACTTGATCAAATTAAAATACATACCTAAGAATATTCTTAAACCCGACATTGCTTTGTTGCCAACAAGCCTGTTCAGTACCCCGACGAAGTTGCCTTGGTATCATGTGTGCATTTACCCACTTCCAGCAGACCTGTTCAGTGTCCCAACGGGTTTACATATAATTCCCACACATTATAGTTCTTCCAACTCTCTAAAATCTGTTTATAAATTTCCAAAAACTTCATGATATTTAAGAGAGCGAGGTGATACTAAATATCTCATGGTCTTGTAATGAAAAGATTGATCATTTAAGAATCATTTTTTTTTCTGATGACTTTCATCGTGATTTGGAAAATTAGATTTCTGTCAAGAAATCTTCTCTAGTATGGGGAAGCACAGTTGAGTTGTCCTCATTAAAATAGGGATGGTGTTAGAAGTTTGTTAAGGATAATCGCATTTTCCTGTAATTTTAATGAGAAATCGGAAACACTGATTGAGCAGAAGCTTACTTATGTTGATCTGAGTTTAGCACTTACTGTTAAGGTTCTTGAATAGTTATCAACTACTGATAATGAATAATAATTATGATTCCCTTCAACAAATGAGTGGTGACTCAGATTTGGTTATTCAGAAACAAATCAAAATCAAGCAAAATGAAAAGAACTAAAATCAAAACAGAAAAGAAAATTAAAAATAAATATTTACAAGAGGGTGGATCATAAATCATCAAGCGAAATACCTCTTGAGAGCCTGTCCATTCACTAGAAAAGTGTTTGGTTGTCCCTCCAAGTTATGTATACGAAAAGAGCTAGGACCCAATTTTTCAAAAATTACAAATGGTCCCAGCCACAAGTTTTGGAACTTGGTATGTTCCCCCTTACCCTCGTGTGCTTTGTCCCACTTGAGAACCAAATCCCCAAAATCAAAATTCCTATCCGAAGATGACCTTGCATCCAACCATCTCTTCACAATTTGTTGGTGTTGGTCAAGTTTCTGCTTTGCTTGTGTTCTCACCTCTTCTAGTTTTAATAAAGCATTAATCTGATTTTCTAGAGGAGGACAATCCTCTTTGTGTACTTTCTGTGATAATTGTAGAGAAGGAAGTAAGACATGTGGGAGGAGAATGGATTCTCTTCCATAGATGAGGAAGAAAGGATAATTACCAATGGAGGATTTTGGAGTTACTCTGTCAGCCCAAAGTTCATTGTGTCAATTCTTGTGGTTTTCTAAAACTGTCCTTTTTATAATCTTGATTAAATTCTTATTTGTCGACTCGGCTAGACCATTCCATTGAGGGTAGTAGTTGAAAGAATACTTCAGTTTAATCCCTTTTTCCAGAGCCAAAAAATTCATATCAAGGGACGAAAAATAAGAGGCATTGTCAAAAACTAGACATTCAGGAATTCTGAATCGAGTGATGATATGAGAGTTCATAAAAGACACTACCTGATTGGTGTTGACCACTTTTAAATACAAAGATTCAGACCACCTCGTAAAATAGTCTATCGTTGTAAGAATGTACTTGTGTTATTGCGAGGAGGGTGGATTGATTGGTCCAATTATGTCTAGGCCCCATCGTTGAAAAGGTGCATCTATAGTAACAGGTTGCAAAGGAAAAACTGTCTTTTTGACTTGTCTTGCCTTCTTTTGATAGATTATATATTTGTGGGATAGTGCATGGGCATATTTAAATAGGGTAGGACAATAGTATCTATCCCTTAGCACTTTGTGGGCGGTGGTATATCCACCAAAATTACCATTGGCATCACCGGAATGAAGTTCATCTAGCACTTTTTCGGACTCCTCTTTTTCCAAACAATGCAAAAGAAACACCATCAAAGTTCTTTCTAAATAATATATCATTGATTAACTAGAAAGATGCAAATTTAAGCCTAAGTACACTTATATTTTGGGGATCAATATTGTGAGGAGCAGATCCATGCATTAAATAAAATCTAATGTTCTCATACCAAAAATTAGGTGTAGCTTGTGCACAACTGATCTGTTTTTCATTATGTTGATTTATAGTTGATGTGTTTATTTGACTTTATAATTCCTCAACTGAATGAACCACTAGTTTACACAGGCCTTGACCTCTGACGATTTGGGAAGGGGTTATTTCAAGGTCATATTCTTGTAGTGATGGCATCCAATTTTCCCTTTTCTCACCCAGCTCTTTTTGTACTAACAGGTTTCTTACATTGGGGTAAGGAGCAACAACTTTGGTTCTGGATTTCAACAGGTAAGACCCGAAGTGTTTCACTACTTTGAAAATAGCATATGTCTTCTGATATACTGCAGAATAATTAATTTTTACTCCTTTAAAATCAAAGCTCATGAAGGCAATGGGTATCTCATTGCTTTCAATGTTTTTTTGTGTAATCACAACAACATAGGATATGTCATATGCAAAAGTGTAAAGAGTGAAATATTGAGAAAAATCGAGACTCATTAAAGAAGGGGCTTCTATTATTACTTTTCTAATTGAATCAAAATCCTGACTTTCTTGTGGCCCCTATCAGTAAAAAAACATCCTTTTTAATTAGATTTTGTAGAGGTCTAACCATTTCTGAGAAACTCAGGACAATCTTATGACAAAATTAATATTACCCAAAAAGGATTGCATGGCCTTTTTGAAAGAAGGAGGAGAAATTTTAGCAATGGCTTGTGTTCTCTCGGGATCAATAATCATTCCATCCTTAGACATTATAAGCCTAAACATTTTTCCTTTCTCTACTGCAAAGACAAATTTCTTATGATTGAGAGATATGTCGAACTTGCAGCATCGTTATAAGACATCCCTAAGGTGAGACAAGTGATATTTCTTGTTTTTTGAAAAGATAGTGACATCATCAAGATAGACCACAATTGACTGGTTAATGAGGCCACGGAAAGAAATATCCATTTCTCTCTGGAAAATGGCACTGCAATTTATCAGTCCAAAATTCATTTTCTTGTAGGTGTAAGCGCCCCATGGGGTACGAAAGGTGGTTTTAAGCTGGTCTGAAGGAGACATAAGGACCTGGTTGTATCCCAAAAATCCATCTAACAAAGAAAATATTTCGGAACCAGACACCTGTTGTAGAATTTATTCCATTGGAGGAACATGGCAGTTTTCTTTATCAGACGCTCGGTTTAGGTTTCGAAAATCGACACAAAGTCGAATTTCACCACTTTTCTTCCTTATAGGGACTAAGTTAGACACCCATTGAGTTAGTACTTTAGTAAGCGGAAAAATTATCTTTGCAGTTAGTAATTTATTCAGTTCCTTTTTAATGGTAGGTTCCAATTTAGGATGCATTTTCCTCAATTTTTGTTGGAAAGGATGAGTCTGAGGCTTCATAGGGATTACGTGTTGTATGATGTTTGGGTCGAAATTTTTTATATCGTCATACATCCATGCAAATACATATTTATATTCTTTAAATAATTTTATAAAAGAGGATCTTTCATGTTCAGAACATCCCTTTCCCAAATCAATATTTTGAGGATTATCTCGTGTTCCTAGATTCACATTTTCATAGAGAAAATAAGAACTGTTACTTTTGCAATTGACTGACCCTCTAAAATTTTCATGAAGGTCATAAAACTTCTCTAATCTCAGAACAGATTTGTGGATAGAGTTTGCCATCTTGGATGATGATTCTGGATATCGAGGATCGGATATTACCATGAAGTCTCGAAGATTCTCGTCATGAGTGCCTTCATCAATAACTTCATCTTGGAAGGTGTCCTCCATATGCAGAAAGTTGATGATCTGTTGATCGTCATCAAATACTCTCCAATTTGTGATGTTGTCTAGAACCGATGGTCTAAATAACAATTCAACCGAGAATGTGTTAGGAGAGAAACCTTCAGCGGGAAATAATTTAGAAGCAACATTGGCTAGTAAGTCAGCTTCTGAATTACTCATCCTAGGAAGGGAATTTATATTAAATGCTAAAAACTTATGCATTAAATTCCATACCTCGGTTTGGTAACTCTTTAGATGTGGTGACAAACAGTGTATTACGTTTCTTACCTATTTGACTATGATTTCTGAATCACCAAATACTACCATATTTTGCACATCTATGTCCAATGCTTTACGAAATCCCTGAAGAAGTTCTTCGTACTCAGCTCTTTTGTTAGTGAATTTGAACTCTAATCGACAAGAAATAAAAATTTTATTACCTGTAGGGTCGATGAGCACACAGCTAGCACCTTCTCCTTCTCGGGATTTGGATCCATCAAAATACAGGGACCAGATTTGTGCGTCATTAGCAGTACTGGGCATATTCGACAAAGTTGGTTCCTGAGTATAGGCTGTAACTTCAGATTGTTGTTATGGATCAGTGATAGAGGAAATTTCATTCATGAAGTTACCAAAAAAGGTATTCTTTCCCTACGTTTCAAACAAATTTGTGAAGGTAATGAAAGGCTCATTTCGATCATTCAAGTCTATCATGATATGTTGACGGTAACGTTCTCTGTTTATTCTGATGTTGTTGGGCTGTCCATTTTCAGGCAGTCACAAGTGAGACCAGTCTGTAGCAAAATAATCGTGCAGTTGTTCGGACCAATATTTGCTTACAAACATACCATAAACTTCAAGAATATCAACAATGATAATATCAATTATTTGATTAACTTTGGGATTGGATGATAATCTAATCAGCACATTCTTAAGCTCACCGATCACTTTAACATTCGTTCGATCTAGCTGAATGATTTTAAGGTCGGAAGGTTTTACCTCTGCATTAATTTTTGGGCATATAGACAAAGGCGTCACATTTGATGATGCACCAGAGTCAAAAATACAATTATGTACATTCCTATTAAAAAATTCAAAAGTCAATAAAAAAGGGGGGACATCTTTCGTGTGGAAACAATAGAATTCTACTGAATTTTTATTGTTGTCCCTGAAACAGTTTTATCTAGATTTCCTTCAGTTTTTTCTGCTAAGTCCCTTTTGTCTTGATGTTCAAATGTCTTTTTAGTTGGGACATTTTTAGCTGCGTTTAAGTCAATTTTTGTTGATTTTTTTTTGCTAACATTAGTCTTTTTATTGTTTTCAGTGATGCTTTGAAGCATTTTCTGCAAAATAAGAGGAAATTTCCGCTGTTCAAAAATAGAAATATTTGCCCTTAATTTTTTTATATCTTCAATTAAATCATACTCTAAAACTGGGGCAGCTAGGCTTTGTTTAATTTCAGTTTGCTTTGACTATTTTGGAAACACATTTTTACCTGTTTTGGGTGGAGTCTTGTTTTGTGTTTTACTCCTAGTGTTGTAGGGGTGGACAGTTTCAAAATTTGCTTGGAAAATATTGTCTAACAAGTGCTCGAAAACAGATTGAGATGGGTCTTCCTCTTCTGGTACCTCTTCCTCAACTGTATCATTAGAATTTTTAGGAGGAATAGAAATAGAATTGTCATGCGCTTATAATATCATTTTCAAAGCATACTGTAAACTTTCAAAATTTAAACCTTTTGTGGTTGGGTTTGGACGGTTTGGAGGGAAAGAGTTTCTAAAAAGAGGTTTGAAAATTCCTTTACTTGTAGATGCATCCTCGGCTGATATTTTCAAGTCAATGACTTGATTGGACAATTTCTGGAAATATTTCTGCAAGCTCTCCAGGTCTAATGTTTCTTGTTGATTTTTAGGTTGAGGAGGCCTAGTGAGAATTTCTATTTTCTTCTTAGAATATGAAGTTGTTTCAGCTTCACTACTAATATTATCTTTTAAGCTCAATATATCTTTCTCAATTTGACTTGCCTCCTCAAAAGCTTCTAACAACGTGTTCTTTTTGGACCTTTTAACCCATATGGCTATGTTGTTATGCAGGGCCTTAGTATGATATGCAACAATTAAGCTTTCTGCAGGCATCGAATCTATAGGGATTTTTTTTTTAGAGTTATAAAACTTTGGTTAAATTATTTCACTTTTTATTTAGGGTTCATTTTTAAGCTAGAGAGTTCCATAACCAAGACTTTCAGAGATTTATCATCTCCAAATTTTTCCAGAAAACAAGTTTCAAAATTGTCCCAAGAGACGATGGTCTGAGGTTGTTGAGAAAAATACCAGGTTGAGGCATTTACCTCAAAAGTATAAGGAAATAATCTGCATGCTACATCTTCGTGTTTGACACTTCAGAGTCTAATGTCTAGCATAAATTTCTTGATGTGATCCTCAGATAATTTCTTCGAATATGGATCAAATTTGGGTAGCCATTTCTCCGAATGTTTAGGTAGTGGGTGTTGGGGTCTAGGTACAACCATGGAATCTTGATCGAGCCAAGGTCTGGCAGGATTATTTTGGTTTTCCATGGGAGTTGGTGGTGTCAAAGGATGAGATGGTTCATATGAAGAAATGCCTTCATCTGAAGATTATCCTCTTGAAGAGGATGGAGAAGAACCAGGTGGGGATGGTGGGATACTAGATCCTCCAAATCTAGGGATAAGCATTTCAACAGGATTGGTAATATTTCCACCTAAAGGGTTTTCAGGCAAAATAGTGCCTTGAATTTATTCTTGAAGATTTGTAAATTCAAGGGGTTGATTGAGTTTCCTATCAGACTGTCTAATATGAGATAAGGAACTTTGAGTTATTATAAGTGAATAGCGGACAATTTATTGGATGTCAATCCCTTGAGGGAGTGGTGTCACTCGTTCGACAGGAATATCAGGGTTATCGTTTGAGGTAGTTTTTGTTTCAAGTGTAACATTTGTGTCGGAGCGACTATGCATTACGACGGGAGTGTGAGTGTGTGGGGGAGTCTTACGACCTCCACGTGCCATCAATTAATTTAAGGCCCTCCTTATAGTGCCATTTTTTGATGGGCATAAGTGACACACCGTCAATTGGAAGGTCAAATCCAGACCGGGGTTGTCTAATTAACACAAGCCGTTTGGAATGAAATGACCCGATGGGTTTAATGGCTCCATTGACCAACTAAAGTCCTAAAAATAATAAAATAAATGAAACTAATCTAAAATCTATGATACTAATAATATAAGTTTACTAATTACAAGTGTTCAAATAGAAACATGAGTATGTGCATATGATTATAAATAGTCTATATACAACTTGCAAGGTTTACTTGAAATCTTGAGAAATGAATTTTCTTAAAAGTGTTTCTAACAGAGATAAAGAAAACACATACATTTTTATGTTTTCTTTTGAATATTCAAAGATTTAAAACTAATAAATACCAAGCAAGTACAATTGAAACAATGATACATAAACAGTCAAAGCTAATTCATGTAATCATCATTTCATAAATAAATATTTGACTAAATAACACACACACTGACCTATAACTAATCGACTAAATTGGGTTTATCTTCATGTGTTGTTTGAGCTCATGTTGGCCCTTGACCAAGTTTTGGATATCCTTGGTCAGGTTTGACCTATTTTTGGACTTTGATAGTCTGTCGAAGGTGGAGCACAAATCGAAGGGGAGATCAAGGGATCTCAGCCCCTTTTAGGGATATTTTGGTTTTGGGCTTATGAAATGGGTATGGGGATGTCGGCCCATGGGTTTACCCATGTTTAGGCCCATTTTGTAATGTATAAATAGAAATATAGGTGATGTAAGTAAGGTGTGTGTGTGGGTGGGTGTGATTCTAAGTGCAAAAGGGCAAGTGAAGGCCAATGTGTTAAGCACAAGTGATAGTTGTAAATTCTTTTTTCATACTATATGATACTTGCAAGGCTAAGTGCAAGTGACTGTAAGAGACTATGTAAAGGCTTTGTGCTATAACCTAGCTTGGAGAAGGAGGATCTGGTGAGGTGAGCGCATATTTCTTGTCCTATGTAGATTAGGACCTTGTGGCTCTATTCATGTAGAAGATTGACAGAATACAATAAAGAGAAGAAGAGTTGGTGGACGTAGCCTCGGGATGGAGGTGAACCATGTATATCATGTGTTGTGGTTTATTTGTGCATTATGATTGTTTTATGGCTCATATGATTAATTCTTAGTGTAATTATGTATGCTTAGATGAATATGATCACTTAGTTCCTAACGATGTGAGTAAGATGCTAGATCTGATCTATGTTGATGTGCTTAGTGCTTGAATGTGTTGAATCTTGTTGAATACTGCGTTGCATTGTAATTAGGGTTTGTCTGCATTGTAGACAAAGGATAAGTACTAATGAATGAAAACCGCTAATTTCTCTATTAAGGTGTTGTAATCACATATTTGTGTCCGAGATAAGGTTGAAGACAAGACATTGGAGTCATGCAACCACCCCTGCCTCTACCTTGGGTGAGACTTCATGTACTTCGCAGGTGTTGTCGAAAGGACTGGTATTTAGGTTTTTGTTGGTGAGTTGTTGAAGCATTAAACCCTGGGTCTGCCCCTATGCCAAAAAATGGTTTCGTTGTTAGGACCTGAAACTATGATTGTTGGGAGATAAGAAAAAGAAAGAAATCTTTGTGCATAGATCTGTTGCTTTAAGTGTGCAATATTCTACTTGACTGTGAAGCTTTATGCTAAGAAAGGACACAGATCTGAAGAAAATAGGTAAGATCTGAAATCTATGTGATCTGATAAAGGTAGGGTGAAAATGTTTGATTAAAGAGGTAAGATCTGAAAGGTTTTTTCTTTGGTAAAGATAAGATAAGTGGAAAATTTTGTTTCGAAAGTATGGATCTAGGTATGTTTGATAAAAAAATTCCTAGTATGAAAATTAGGGCATAAATAGAAGAAAGAAGGATTGATATGAGTAGATCTAATAGAAATAATGAAAGATATGTTATTCCTATGCATAGAAAGAATGTTTGGACTAATAAATGGATGCAGGATCCTAGGAAGAATTTTTTGCAGGTTAGTTACTATGATCCTAGTGCACAGTACAAGAAAGGTTGGGAATTATTTAAGAGAAGGAGAGGATTAACTCTTTGTTACAGTTGCAGAAGACCGAGACATATTTCTAAGGCATGCCCTAGTACAAAACCTAGTTGCATTTGTTGTAAATCTATGGACCATGACATTCTAGATTTCCCTAGAATGATTGCTAAGGTTGAAAGAATGAGTATGAGAAAAGAAAACCCTGATAAAGGCCAAGAAACTGAGATCATGGTAGAACCCAAAAAGAATCAGAGATTGTATTACTACAAATGAAAGAAACCCTAAATGACCACAGAGATATCAACTTATCATAGATCTTCAAAGAGAAAGAGTACATAGAAACAAGAATAGGAGACTTTGACATAGACTGTGTTTTGGATGAGGAAAAACAAGTGAATATTATGACAGAAAGAACTTGGGAAATTTTAGGAAAGCCTACTATGATTACTTCATTAGGAGGAATAGGATTATTTAGAGGAAAGTTGATAACCCTATGTGGAAGACTTACCTAGACATCTATGAGTGTTCATGGCACTTCAATAGAAGAAGAATTTGAGATCATTAAGTTTATTGAGAACATCGCCCCATTTTCCATACTATTAGGAAAAACCTAGATTAAGAAAGATCAGATCCAAAGAAAACAAGAAGAGGAATATCTAGAACAGAAAAAGAAAGAACTAAGAGACTTCATGGCTAAGAGAATAGCACACTTACTAGAAGAACAAGAAAACCAGTTGAAGCTACCGAGGACCAGAAATCTGGATGTCGAAGTTGAAAGAACACAAGAAGATTTGAAACACCTGTCTGTACAAGAGAGTAGAGCACCTACCCCAGACATAGAAGAAGTATCGGCCTTGAACCATAGGAAATATCACCAACAGTGTGAAGTTACTATGCCAAGAGGAGATAAGAATCAAAATGGAAAGAGGAATATCGAGATGCAAATCACAAGGAAGAAGGTTAGAAAGCTCAGCAGGAAGAAAGAAAAGTTAGAGAAATTACATGAATCTCCAGAGAAGACTTCACCGAAGGAAGGTCTCCATAATTTGAACTTCGATGGAATATAAGAGCAGCTCAGATTGGCACTTCACCATGGCCAAGCGATATGACCGTTGGAGGAATTATAACCGTTATATTGATGTTCCTAAATGGTTAGAACAATAGTTATGATCAAAACTACATTGATGAAGGCCTATTGTCTGTTGGAGGAATATATTACATCGTTGTCTACTTATTCCATTGACTTTTTCATCGAGAATACTTTTTCAAATTGTATCCAAGCCAACAAGAGACCTCATTGTTGTTGTGTTGTTCTTAATGAGACTTCGCTACATGTTCTATTGCATTGAGCATTTGGTCATCGACTTGAGTTATCCGATCTTGAGTGTGCGTGTTGGGTGAACTCAGGGTTGCAGAAAAGTCTTTCAAAGATGTTCTCATTGAGCTTATGGCTGAGAAGGTGATGTTCGTCAGAATTCAAGCTTCATCGATGCGAGGACTGCAAGCCTCCCCATCGATTGCTCGCAGATCTGGACCATCCAGAGCTGCAAATGAGAAAAGAAACAAGCATTGAGATGACTTGGAAAATGTGAAGTTAATCCCATCCATCCTGCCCGATTACATCCCACCTCTGGTCGACGCGGTGAATCGTGATAGTGTCACCAGGGACTGCAACTACACCTTGGTTACTGTGTGCCTCCCAAAGGGGATATGCACAGGCAAGCCTCGGCCAAATAAGATCATGACACTAAAGATCAACAACTTTAACCTAGGGGATCACAAGAACTTCAACATGCTCACTCCTCATAAGTATTTGACTAGGATGAAAGGGACAAAGTCGAAGATAATCCCCCAACCATGGGCTATGGACCTCGTGCAGTCCACCATCCTGAACATGATGAAAATACCCTATTTTGGAAGCACAAGGAGGTTAATTTGTGCGTTAATCTCCTATTGTAGAGATTCCATGGTGGTTATTTGTGGATAGAAAAATGCATCACCGTCGATATGGAGTTGATCGATAGGATCATCGGATTGAGCATGCAGGGACTAGACCCACAAGAGTTTTACCTAGGGAAGGCTACAGATCGCACCCTAGTGCAGAAGATTAAATATATATACGATGATGTGGAGAAGGGGAAGTGAGGCTACAATGTAGCCTCCATCCAGAATGGTGTAGTTCACCTTGATTTCCATTTGATTTTTGGTAAGCTAGTCTAGAAGAATAGACCTACGCAGGTTACATGGTTTGTTGTTGACCTCGCAAGGGATACAGATGAACTAGTAAAAGTACTTAGTGAACTAGTTAGACCAAGACTATCATGAAGCTCGAGATCAAGGATACGAGTTCCATTTTAGTTGGTTGTTGATCCTCATTGCATTCATATCTTGGGAGATGTCGGAAGGTGTGACCTTCCCTGAACTAGAGCCATCTGAATCCTTAGCCAAGAAGTTCAATTCACTCTAGTATTCAAGAGATATGGGAAAACAATGGTAATCAAACACGGTGTTCCACACTTACTACCTGTAGTTAAAGAGGGCTATTGAGGTTGTCCCTCGTATAACGTCGAACACACTGAACAGGTTCAGTCCAATTGTGAATTTCCACACAGAAAAACATTTTATCTACATCACCATGCATCGAGACAAACACAAATAAGTACTACAGAGTTATTACAAACTCACAGAGGAGGACCTAGAAGAAATAACTAAGGAGTGGCCTGCAAAGCCCCTTATCCCTATTAACCCTACAAACTGTCTTAGCCCAAACTAATCGGAAACCCGGTGGTCACTCGGGAAGGGTATGATACACCTGGAACTAGCAGAAGGAAGAAGACAGAAGAAGTCCAGTAGCTGAGCAGTGCATCAGAAGAAACTACTTCAGAATCACCTGGAGGAGGAGGTGATGACGAAGTAGATAAGGAAGAGAACAAAAAAAAAGATGATCAGCAAAATAAAGGTGAAGTAACATTGCCACAAAATCACCCTGATGATGCAGAGCCATCTCACAAAAGAATTTTTTCTCCCATGAAACCCACATCACAGAAAAAGTGAAAAGCTAGTAAGACCAAGCTGCAGAATGTGCTCACACTCGATGAATTTGAATTCATCGTCACATCTGTATCAGATGCCTCAGAAGATATTTTGCAGAGAAATGAAGCTAATCAAGAGACCATGTATGAAAAAATTGAAGCAGAACTGTGAGGGGTATAGTAGGCCCTTCACTCCAGCCAGGTAGTGTCCACTGCAACCTCGCCATCAGAAGAAACAGAGTTGGGAGATGAGACTACCCAACTTTGTAGACTAGCCGATGTGATTGAAGCTCACCTTCATCATGCATAGGAAGAAACAGAATAGGCCAAAGTGGCTCTGAATAAATCCCAAGAGTAAGTGATAGAGCAACGTCGATTTGCACAGTAGGAAAAGGATGACCTAGAAGCAAAGTTTGAAGAGGAGAAAGTGCAGATCCAACAGGAGAAAGAATAGTTGCTCATAGAGTAGGTTAGATTAACAGAAGTAGTCAGCAGAGCACTTCTCTCTGTGATGGGCTTAGAGAAAAAATAGGAAGACCCAGTGGAGCATCAAGTAGCACAGCTTGTTGAAGCCATCCAACAACTTCAATAGAGAATAACAGACCTAGAGCTATGAATAGTACCAAGTACTCTGCAGGATGTGCAATACCAGAGAGAAGACACTTCTCATAGTGTAGTTGAGAGGATCAAAGCATTAGCTTTGGAATGTAAATAGCTTAGAAGTGGAAGTGCGTAGACTTATAAGCGACTTACTGAGGACCCTGAACTGAAGACACCAGAGTCATAGCTCCAGGAGGCAAAGCAACAGGCAACGACAGTACAGTCATAGTTGAAGCTCATGTCAGTAGTTAAAAGAATGAAAATATCCTAGGAACAATGCACTGCACAGCAGTAGGTCCACACCATATAGAGAAAAGTCATGGAAGTGACTCAGAGGCTCCAACTAGTCTAGGATGAATCTTGCCAACTATTTGAGGAGATTGAAGGCCGAGGAGAAGATTTGGAACAAGTAGTCACTTCAGTAGAAAAACACTTAGAGGGACTTGTGAACGAGGCAGTAATTTAAGAGTTCATCGAGCAGGAGGCCTTGGCGAAGAAGCAGGTCGAAGCATCTCAAGCTAGGCTCAAGGATTTTGAGGTGAAGCTACCTAGATCAGAGTGACTCATGATGAGTCACAAGTGAATTTTGGGGGCTTGTTGGATCTTGACCAAGTTTTAGAGATCCTTGTTCAAGTTTGACCTATTTTGGGACTTCGACAAGTTGTCGAAGGTGGAGCACAAATCAAAGCAGAGATCACAAGATATCAACCCCTTTTAGGGATTTTTGGGTTTTGGGATTATGTAATGGGTATGGGGATGTCATCCCATGGGTTTACCCATGTTTAGGCCCATTTTTTAATGTATAAATAGAAATCTAGGCGATGTAAGTAAGGGGTGTGTGTGTGGGTGTGATGCTAAGTTCAAAAGGGCAAGTGAAGGCCAATGTGATAAGTGCAAGTGATAGTTGTAAATGATTTGTGCATATTGTATGAGACTTGAAAGGCTAAGTGCAAGTGACTGTAAAAGATTGTGTAAATGCTTTGTGCTATAACCTAGCTCAGGGAAGGAGGATCTAGCGAAGTGCGCATAGATCTCTTGTCCTATGCAGATCAGGAACTTATGCCTCTATTCATGTGGAAAATTGACATAAGACAATAAAGATAAGAATATTTGGTGGACGTAGCCCCAAGCTGGGGGTGAACCACGTATATCCTGTGTTGTGGTTGCTTTGTGCGTTATGGTTGTTTTATGGCTCATATGATTAATGCTTAGTATAATGATGTATGCTTATATGAATAGGATAGATTAGTGACTAATGATGTGAATAAGATGCTAGATCTTATCTATGTTGATGTTCTTAGTGCTTGAATGTGTTGAATCGTGTTGAATATTGTGTTGCATTGTAATTAGGGTTTATCTGCGCTATAGAAAAAGGTTAAGTACTAAAGAATGACAACCATTAAGTTCTCTATTAAGGTGTTGTAATCACAGATCTATGTCCCAGCTAAGGTTGCAGACACTGGAGTCTTGCAACCACCCGTGCCTCTACCTTGGGTGAGACTTCATCTGCTTCATAGGTGTTTCCAAAAGGGTCAGTAGTTAGGGTTTTTTTGGTGCATTTTTGAAGCTTTGAACCCTTAGTATTCCCCTATGACAACAGCTCCTAATTTTCCTACATGTAAGGGAAACCTGTGATAGAAAAGTACTAGTACTTCCAAAATAAATTCCAAGAAGTGTTTGATGTGTTGGAGTAAGAATATAACAACATAATGATAACTATAAAAATCTTGTGATCTTATCATAATCAATAACTTAGAATGAAATGAAACTCAATTCAAAGTATTAATATTATCCATCATCTAACATTTGGAATAAATTCAATAATAATCAAATGATAAATTGATCACAGATACAAAATGGAATAATAAATTATGGACAACATCTAAATACTTAATAATATGAAACACCATATGACGACTAGGCTAAAGTTGCATCAAACATAATAATATTTCATAAGACCAAGGAAATACAAGAACACAATGGAATACGCATCACACAGATCTAAATCCAATGGTGAATAGATTTCCCATATTAGTTCCCAAAATCACATGTCCATATTGTATCCCAGCAAAAAGTCGTTTTCACTACTAACAGTGATCACTATTTAAACTAGTTTTGGATTAACAAACTCTTATCATGCAAGATAGAGTGTAATCCCCAAAAAATAGATTGTTTTACAAAAATAGTACAACAGGAAACTATTCCTGTAGGAATTTGTTTATCAAAATTTATTACATAATGACAAAGTTTTGTCAAACAAAAAGAAACTAGTAGCTTATACAGCGCATAATCCAAGATGGCTTCTCCTTATGAATAGAACCATAATTATCATTTTCCTGTAGATGAAAAAATGAAATTGATATTTAGAAAATAATGTCAACTAACATTCAGAAATAGACTGGCTACAAAATCGTGATATTCTATAGCTAGTCTTATATTAACAAATAAAATCAAAACTAAATCTTCCTATTTGACTTTTATAACAGAATAAAATGAAATAAAATAAAAAATCACTTTTACCATTTTGGAAATTAGATAGTGAAGGGTCGGATAGTTTTGAATTAATGATGGAATTGAAGTTGGTTGCATTTTTTATAATTACACTACCGGATATTTTAGGACTTTCACTTGCCCGATCTGTGTATGCCTTCAACTTTTTATTTTCTCGTTCAAGTAGAGAATTGCGAGCTTCTAGATGTTTAATTGTGCCTGTAAATATGGTATGTCCATGTAATAGCATTCTACCTAATCCAAACAATTGTCACAATGTATCGGAGCTATAGAAGGTTGATGTTGAGTGTACTCAGAAATGGGTTATTTGGTCCTTCCTGTGGCTTGTTTCAAATCATGAGCTATGCCAACAAATCCCTCTTGGCCTTTTGGAAATGAAGGCAGTCTAGAAACAAAGTCGTATTGCATAGCTTGACCAATAGTTTCATTCCTAAGACATTGGTTGTCGGTATCTTCCCATGCAAGGAAATCATTGATCTCATCATCGAAACGATGATCATTAACCTCGATCACTGAGATCGATCTCAAATGATCCTGCTTTTGATTTCTTAGACTCCTAGATATTAGTCGGATAGATATCTTGTTTATAAAACTCAAATTTCAGTTATTCTATTTCTTTCTCTTACGATTTTTCTTAGCAGTAGGTTTGTCACTAAATACTTGATTCGGCTCAATAGCAGGAGTAGGAGAAACCTTCTCTTTTAATACATCCACTACCTCTTCTAATGATTTTCTGGGTGTGAAAATACATCGTGGATTTTTACCTAGGGGGTTTGCAAAGCAACATAATTTGGTTCATTAACCTCATAGTCATTATGTGAATCAAAACCTTGACTCTTGGTCACGGGGTCATCAGGATTGGGGTTTACATTTGAATGCAAAGGTGAGTTCATTATCCTCTCAGGTAGGGAAAAATTGTTTCGACATAGGAAGTTTTCCCAAGTGTCCCCAATTTGAGATAGGTGTGATAAAACCATAATTGTTATAAGCTCGTGGTGAAAGAGGCTTGAAAGAGGGTTCAAGCTTTGTTTCTTATAGCGTTTTTACATCTTGTACAGACTCACCAACAAATAGAAGGGCATGTTTATCTTAAACCCTAGGAACAACATCAAAAGTCATATGTGGTATAAAAATACTAAACCATACCTTCCCTCACACGTTATAAACTATTTTAGAATCAAAAGAAGGTCGTTCCATCGAGGTTTAAAGAGGGAAATAGGAATACCTTTAGGGAAGCATGTAGATTTCTGAGAGACCATGAACAAGCTCCAAGGCACGTCTTCTAGTTTAGCATTTTTGAACCATTTTTCTCCTTCCTGTGATAGTCTTGTTGCCTGAGATATAGAGTTTTGTGTGACCTCCAATTGCAGATCCCCAACTTTGGCTATAAACCCATCAAACGTTTGAGCAAAGGCATGTGCGACCACCAGGTTATAACCTTCGAATTTTCAGATGAAAATATCCCAACCGCAAGCCTGCAAATCATTTATGGCATCAGCATGGGTGAGAAGGGATTGACAGCCATTAGGTTCAATTCAAACCATAGGAGCCATGCTGGTTATCAAACAGACACGGTAGATACGATGGGAGGGAGGCTTCATTTCCCAATAGACAAATAATAAGGAGAGGTCTATGAAAACTGAAATGGTCCGATATCTATGAACTTGGGCGATTACCATGTTTGGTAATTTAAGCTTGGAGTGACAGAAAACTAGAGGACGCGTAGGCCTATGAACCATTACTCACAATCAATATTAAGCCCCAACCACTATCCGATGCTTATTCGAAAAATGAATGAGGGTCATTAAACGTACAAGACAACGGGATGAGGTGTATTTGTGGGTACATCAGACCTGTACCAAGTGACATGAAAGTGATATGATTGATAGAGAAAAGAGCACATATCAATTGTTAATCCAAGGTTGCAACACAATTATGGATATCAAATAATCAAACCATACAATCAACCATAGATAATCCCATAATACATAAAATTGTGGCAATGGATTAATGACTGAGCTTATAAAACTTAAAAGTAGAAACATATAGGTTCCTTTAAAGTGTAATCCTTTTGGTAAAAGAATAAAAGAAATCACAAAATGCAGAATGATTACCCAAGCCAAGTTTTTTGTTTCAATTTCATGCTTGCAGTCATGAAATTTAAACAAAGAAAACGAAAATAAAAACAAAAAACTCATATAATAAGCTAGCCCAATAAGTCTCCTTGAGGCCAAAAGATAGAAATGTTTATAAATGTAAGGAGGTGGAAGCTACAGAAAGATTTTATCTCTTTGTGATGACTTTTAATTATAATAAAATTTAACAAAATTTGTAATATACCAGATATAAAATGTATGCAGAACTAAAATAAAGTGCTAGTAACGGTAGAATAACAACAATATAACTAGAACATTCACCACAATAACACTGAAATGATATAAGAATAACAATAGAAATAGCACTTTGAATCTGAAAGAAATTTTCATGGGCCTCTTCGAGGGGGAAACCTCTAGCTGAGAAGAGCTCTATTACAATAATATCCAAGCTAGGGTTCTCATACCCTCGACTCCTATTTATACTAAAAAGAAGCATCTAGAGGAAGATTCTTCTAGAAGCGGAAGCTTCTATTAGGTCTTCTTACATCCGCCCTATTCTATTTTATTGAAAGGCCTTTTTAATATTGACCTTTATTACATATGAATATATTGTTCTACCTATGTGCGGGTTAGGACCCTAACATGTCCTCCCCCTTAAAAACAACCTTGTCCTCAAGGCTTGAGATGAGGAAATTGCTACAGAATCGTAGTTGGTTCCCAAGTGGTGTCTACTGGAGTTGTATCTTTCCATTGTACTAGCACTTCCTTGATGTTTCCCTGACGTAGGTGACGCTCACGCTAGTACAAACCTGCTTCTGGCTATAGCCAAATGGATCCTTCTTCATCTAACCTTGGAAGGTTGGTTTGAATTTGGAACTTAGCTCCAATCACCTTCTTTAAGCATGAAACATGAAAAACAGGATCTAGCTTCGAATTGTTGGGCAAAGCTAACTGATAGGTGACTTGTCCCACATTCTTGAGTATAGTATAAGGACCATAAAATTTGGGTGCTAGCTTCTGACAATGCTCAGCCTTAAGGGAAGTTTGCTTGTAAGATTATAGTCGAAGAAACACCTGATCCCCTTCTGCAAATTGACATTTAGAGTGACCTTGATATGCCTGTTGCTTCATTCGATTTTGTGCCATGAACAAATTCTCTTTGAGGGTATGGAGAATAGCCTCTCGATATGTAAGTGTTAGGTCAACCGCCTGGACCTTTGAGGCACCCGGTAAGTATGAGATAACTGAAGGTGGCTTCTGACCATATACCACTTCAAAAGGATTCATGCGTGTAGTTGTATGGTATGAAGTGTTGTACCACCATTCAGCTAGGGGTAACCATAGAGCCCACTGATTTTTCTTTTCCAAGGAAAAAAACCTCAAATATGTTTCCAAACACTTGTTGACAAATTTTGTTTGGCCATCAGTCTGGGGATGATAATTTGTGCTAAGATGCAATTCGGTGCCTTGTATCTTGAACAGTTCTTGCCAAAAACTGCTTGTGAAAGTTGGGTCGCAATCAGAAACAATAGAGTGTGGCATGCCATGAAGCTTGAAGACCTGATCCATGAATATTTGAGCGACCCTGGATGTTGTAAACAGGTGTTGAAGGGCGCAGAAATGAGCATCCTTGGAAAGGTGATCAACAACCACCATGGTGATGGATTTATTTCCAGATTTGGGTAAGCCGATAATAAAATCCATAGAGATATCCTTCCAAATAGCAGGTGTAATTGGGAGTGGTTGTAGTGTTCCTGGCGATTTGACTATTTCTCCCTTATTCTATTGACACACATCACATTCAACTAAAAAATTATGAATTTCCTATTTCATACCATCCCAGAAAAAGGAACGTTTGACCCTGTCATAGGTTTTGGTGAACCTGGAGTGCCTTGTTGTGGGTGTAGCATGAAGCTCAGAAAGTACCGTGGATTTAAGATTTGATTGTTTACTTAAATACAAATGGACTTTGTATCAAAGTTCCTCATGGAGCCAAGAGTACCTTGGGGAAGCTGGAGCCTTGGACTGCAATTAGTGGATCAACTGTGAACTTTTGGGATCTTGTAGCCATTCCTGGCGAATGGCTTGGAGCCAATCTGGTACGATGAATGAAAGAGAAAAAAGGGATCCTGCGTCTTCATATTTTCAGGAAAGTGCATCCACAACCACATTGTATTTTCCTTTCTTATAAATGATCTCATAATCATATCCAAAGAGTTTAGTCACCCATTTTTGTTGTTCTGGGGAGGAAATGTGTTGTTCCAGAAAATACTTGAGGCTTTGATGGTCTATCTTAATTTGGAAACGTTTCCCCAATAGATAAGGATGCCACAGATCCATGACATGGAGAATAGCCAAAATTTCCTTTTCATAGATGGATTTTCCCAGATTTATTTTATATAGTTTCTTGCTGGTAAAGGCCAAAGGTCGACCCTCTTGCATAAGGACAACACTGATTCCTTTCCTCGAGGAATCACATTCCAATACAAAGGTCTTTGTGAAATCAGTAAGGGCAAGGAATGGAGTGGTGCACATGGTCATATTCAAGGTCTGAAAAGCTTGAGCAATGGTTGGAGTCCAAGTGAAAGAGTTATTTTTTAGGAGAGCAGTGAGAGGTGCTGCACTCTTCCCATAATTCTTAACAAACTTGTGATAATACCCTGTTAAGCCTAGAAATCCATGCAAACTCTTAAGAGTCTTTGGCTGAGGCTAGTATTGCATAGATTCAATCTTTTTAGGATCCACCCTGGTGTTGTAACAGATATTAAAAAAATTCGATTTGACTCAGGCACTTTTTCCCAAATCGTCTCCAAGCTAAATCCCTGCAGTATAAGCAACATCCTTCTACAGATTGGCAGACATGATGGATATCAGGGATGGAGATTCAAAAATTTCATTGTTAGCAAGTGAGCACGCAGTTTTTGAGAATGTAGAAGAAGGTCAAGGTCCTGGAATTGAGCGTTGTACTTATGATGACGACATGATGTCTCTTCACAATATTTCAAATCTCGATGCTACTGGTCGCGTGGTTCAAAGAACCTCCTCCTTGCTGCATAAAAATTACAAAAGACTGAAATCCAGCCAACAACATGAATTGAGGCAATTCAGAACAAGCTTGCAATGTTGGGGGTGTCAGGCTGCTATATTAAAGATTTTAATGACCTGAAAACACTGAATTGTCAAACCAGGGTAAGTGAACTTAGAGCTGCTACACTGTATGTGTAGGTAAGATTCTAATTCTTATCTAAAGACTATTCTTAGAAGAAAACACAAAATTACTCTTAGAAACTGAATCCTAATGATTACCTTGAAACTTATCATTTCCTGTTTAATTCATCAAAAGAGAACAGTTATGTGCTTAAGTGCAGGTACTTCTATTTCTATTCTAATGCGATTTCACAAGACTATCTACCACTATCTTTGATCATCTAATCATCACTATTTCTATCTAAGCCATGACAGAAAGATTATTTCCTAAAATCCTTTCAATCTAAACATCAAAAATAAGTCTGAATCTATTCACAGGAAAATAAAGAAATATCTTATTTACCCTACTGGTACTAGAAGCTTCCTCTAATTCAATTGCAACCTAACTATCCTAACAGAGCAGAGTAACCTAACTATCCTAACCAAAGCAAAGTAAATTCGAACTCGCATTCTCTTTAATTTACGTTCAGATTGAAAACTAGAAACAAAGCAAACCTAGTTCATGCTCTAAATTCTACAGGAATCAACCATGCTTTCAACACTCATCAACGTAGAAGATATTAATATGTTGGAAACGATACAGTTGAAGAATAATTAAGCAAGAATCTGAACAAGTTAATTCCCAAACTCAAATAAGATAACGTGCATGCAAATCCTAAGATACTGAAATAAACTAACTCTAATACAGAGAAAAGCAGCGACTTGAACCTGTTGGCGGGCCCAACCAAGAGGTGCAATCGCTAAAAGGAAAACCAGAACTACTCAGATCATTCTACGCAAACACTGTTCATGCTTCACGCTCCATTTACTCAGAAAACTAACTCAAATCATATAACAACGAAGTAACATAATGCATAAGTAGATTGTATTAGCAGAAATGTAGATCATAGCATAACATAACCAATGTTTATTAGGAGCGATCCTCTGTTTTTATAGATCCTCCTCAAAAATAGTTTAAAAAAAATATATTAATTCAAACGGATCCCAGATCCAAAAATAACTCAAAATCAGTTAAAAACGGTCTTCACATCTTCATGACACGCAGTGTCACGAAGTGTGAGTCATGAAGTATTAAAAACTCAGTTCTATAATCTTGCCTTGAATCAGCATATGAGTGATGACTCAATCTATCATGTAAATTGCACTGTCTACCACTCTGGCCATATCGCGTAGATCTTTAGCAGCTTCGTTGGTATCTCCACTGGGTGCACGCTGGTACCTGGTACTGGCAAGTTCTGTTTCAAAAAGAAATAGTACCTAACTCATGCCACATTAGTATCAATATTAATTTAAATTATCAAAATACATAAAAATGACTTGAAACATAAGAATACCTTGAGTAGCCCCATTTAGTGGTAAAGAGATGTCAAGTGTGTCATAACAAGGCCAAAAGGGAGTGGTACTAGGTATGGAAATGGAGGTCTTTTTGATATGATATAGGCAAAAACATAGTCAAAATTGGAGACTAACATTCCCCCAAACTAAAGTCTTTGCCTGTCCTCAGGCAGTCAAAAAGTCAAAAATTGAGATTCATCAGAGCATTGCAGCAGCTGCAACCAACATTTGTAACTTCTCATGTTTCTTCAGGTTTCTGATTTCCTTCTTGAGGACTCGGTTGATGATGATATGCTTCCTGGCAGTCTTCTGCAATCTTCTGATTCTCTGGAAAAGACCCTTATTCTTTCATTTTAATATTTCAATTTTGGACAAGAAATGAGTTTGCCTGACTTTCATGAGTTTATTCTATGTTTTGATATGTTGATCCAATACAGTGTACTCATGTAGCTTCTCTTTCAACTTGTTATTCCTGCTTTCTAATCTGGCTACCATTGGTCTCAAGGATTTACTGGAGGAAATTTCACAGTAAGATTCAAATGTTTTATCATGTCCTGGCTGTGTTTGAGGACTGGATGTGTGAGTGAACTCATCTGGACTTTGATCATGGGTGTCAACTGGATCAGAATTGTCAACTAGGCTAAGTTCAGGAGTGAACTCTTGATATGTTCGAGCAGGGGTGTTACACATTATTTTCGTCATCCCTATGATCCTTAATGATGTAAACCTATCTATTGCCTTTAGAGGGGTCACAGTGGCCTGAGTTCCTGAAGAGAGAAGGAAGAAGAACTTTTCCTGAGAAAAGAAGTTGCATTTTCCTATGT
>ML779075.1:813292-832407 GCA_009831015.1 Picea engelmannii | reverse complement strand
ATCTTCCCAAGATCTAATGTTGTATTCTCCTAAACTCATGAACCAACGTAATGCAGAATCTTTCAGGGTGGCAGGAAATAATTTCAGTTTATGTGCATCCTGGAGATAGTTATAACTCCTGCACAGGATGTCGAACTCAAAAATAAAGACATCTGGTTCTTCACTATTTCTCCCATGAAAGGTTGGTAGTGCTGAAAGTGGGATTATTTTCATATTGACATCCTAGACTAGATCCAAAATAGGAAACCCAAAGGTGGTTTCTAGTGTTAACTCATTCTCTGCTTGTTCTTCTCCTTGATTTTCAATATGAATCTCCCCATGTAAGTCTCTCCCTCTTTCTCCCATGTTAAAAGGATTACCAAGAATTGTATATGCAATCCGATCTTTCTTTGGTGAGGGTGTGAAATCTCACCTTTCTGGATTCTTTTTGTCAGAATTGTTATCTCCTATTGGTCCTTTTGAGGATCCTATGGCCTTTGATTCCACAGTTGCAGTTGTTATCTGTGAAACTACAGAGTTAGGGTTCCCGAGAAGAGCTTGTATTTTCTTTGGATCAACTGTTTCATCCAGGGCTGGATCACCAGGATTTTGAATTTGTTGATGTATGGTGTTTCCTGGTTCTAGGTTTTGTTCTATGGTTTCCTCAGCCAGAATTCCAGTCTCAGTTTCTATCGCTTTTTGGGTGGAGGTTTCTCCTTTTTGTTGTTTTGTATTTCCCCTAAATCTACCTCTATGATCTCTATTTCTCATGAAGTCATACTAAATGAAAGAAAAAGAAACTAAGATTGAGTTTCAGAGTACCTGTGATAACTGATATGTCGGTTCTCACCCCTTTGTTTCCACAGCTCCTCTTACCATCAACCTACTAACATACCACACCAAACTAAGTGCGTTCTAAAACTAATAAAGACAATTATCTAACTTACCTTTTAAACATCTCCCCTGCAACGGCGCCAAAAATGTCAGGCTGCTATATTAAATATTTTAATGACCTGAAAACACTAAATTGTCAAACCAGGGTAAGTGAACTTAGAGATGCTACACTGTATGTGCAGGTAAGATTCTAATTCTTATCTAAAGACTATTCTTAGAAGAAAACACAAACTTACTCTTAGAAACTGAATCCTAATGATTACCTTGAAACTTATCATTTCCTGTTTAATTCATCAAAAGAGAACAGTTTTGTGCTTAAGTGCAGGTACTTCTATTTCTATTCTAATGTGATTTCACAAGACTATCTACCACTATCTTTGATCATCTAATCATCACTATTTCTATATAATCCATGACAGAAAGATAATTTCCTAAAATCCTTTTAATCTAAACATCAAAAACAAGTTTGAATCTATTCACAGGAAAATAAAGAAATATCCTATTTACCCTACTGGTACTGGAAGCTTCCTCTAATTCAATTGCAACCTAACTATCCTAACAGAGCAGAGTAACCTAGCTATCCTAACCAAAGCAAAGTAAATTCAAACTCGCATTATCTTTAATTTACGTTCAGATTGAAAACTAGAAACAAAGCAAACCTAGTTCATGCTCTAAATTCTACAGGAATCAACCATGCTTTCAACACTCATCAACGTAGAAGATATTAATATGCTAGAAACGATACAGTTGAAGAATAATTAAGAAAGAATATGAACAAGTTAATTCCCAAACTCAAATAAGCTAACGTGCATGTAAATCCTAAGATACTGAAATAAACTAACTCTAATACAGAGAAAAGCAGCGACTTGAACCTGTTGGCGGGCCCAACCAAGCGGTGCAATCGCCGAAAGGAAAACCAGAACTACTCAAACCATTCTACGCAAACATTGTTCATGCTTCACGCTCCGTTTACTCAGAAAACTAACTCAAATCAAATAACAACGAAGTAACATAACGCATAAGCAGATTGTATTAGCAGAAATGTAGATCATAGCATAACATAACCAACGTTTCTTAGGAGCGATCCTCTGTTTTTATAGATCCTCCTCAAAAATAGTTTAAAACAAAAATACATTAATTCAAACGGATCCCAGATCCGAAAATAACTCAAAATCAGTTAAAAATGGTCTTCATATCTTCATGACACGCAGTGTCACGAAGTGTGAGTCATGAAGTATTAACAACTCAGTTCTATAATCTTGCCTTGAATCAGCATATGAATGATGACTCAATCTATCATGTAAATCTCATTGTCTACCACTCTGGCCATATCGTGCAGATATTTAGCAGCTTCATTGGTATCTCCACTGGGTGCGTGCTGGTACCTGGTACTGGCAAGTTCTGTTTCAAATAGAAATAGTACCTAACTCATGCCACATTAGTCTCAATATTAATTTAAAGTATCAAAATACATAAAAATGACTTGAAACGTAAGAATACCTTGAGTAGCCCCATTTAGTGGTAAAGAGATGTCAAGTGTGTCATAAAAAGGCCAAAAGGGAGTGGTACTAGGTATGGAAATGGAGGTCTTTTTGATATGATATAGGAAAAAACATAGTCAAAACTGGAGACTAACAGGGGGCTTGATCAATATACCAAACTGAATATAGTATTTTCGTGGTTGACCAGCTAGCTGCAACAGAATAGCCTTCTCTATCTGTGATTATTTCTCTGGCAAAACATTCCCCTACTATTGTTGATGCTATTCTGAAATGTCCCCGACTATTGGATACAGTAACTTAGCGCTACATAATAGAGAAAACTGACTTGAAGGTTGAACCCATTCAAATGAAAGTTGTACGTCTTCTTAAGGATTTCTGAGTATCAATTACGAAGGAAAAATAAATTCCACAGACCAAAATGGTATATCATGGATCACCGATGCTAATTACATCAACATGGGTCAGCCAACAGACATAGAGGACCTCTCTCAAGAAGCCTCTAGTTCTTACTTGCACAGTCTATGGTATTTTCCAATGCCTCTCAACAAGTCATGCTATCAGTTGCCTGTGGTTGCGGATGTGCCTTACCTATTAAGACTATGGTTTGCCATTGGAAATTATAGTCGATTTCAGCAATCGCAAAGCTTCTTTTTCTCTATTGAGACAATCGGTTTGTTCTCTTTCCAAAATGTATCATTCACAGATACAAATCCAATTAATTATAAAAATGTCTTGGTTAGTTCTGGTAGTCTGTTGTACATTTGCTTGATCAGAACCTCCGACACTGTTGATCCATTTATCAACGCTATCGAGTTGAGGACGCTCCAATAGGGAATGTACTCAACAACTAAATCTGGAGCAATGTTGAATTTAATATGGAGAATAAATGTTGGTGGAAATTCGATGCCAATTAGGTATCCCGATGACAACTTTGACCGTATCTGGACAACACAATCTCCTCCGCCTGATAAAAATCTTGCGGTGCCTAGATCGAGCCGCTGGATCAATCGAGAACTTTTTACATCCAGCTAAATGACGTATTTAGGTCTAAAAGAATCACGTTGGCGCCAAGTTATTTTTCCCTAAAGTATACATTCTCATCCAATGATTATCGGACAGTTCAAGCTCTTAACGCCATCAAAAATATATTTAACTTGAAACATTGGATATCCAACCCTTGCTATTTGATTGAGTGGGAAGGAATTGGTTGTGACAACAGTTCCACACTCATAAGAATTTCCAAAATAATTTTGTCTGGAACGAACTTAAAGGAATTGTCCGGCGAGAAGAACGTTTGCATTGTCAGAAACCGCTGCAACAAGATTAGGGCCGATTCTCAGGAGCTGACTCCGGGAGACGAAGATTATGGCAGGTGGATTCAGGAGATATTGGGGCGTTACCATTCGTGTGATGATTGGAGCGTTACCATTCGTGTGATGATTGGGGCGTTACCATTCACGAGGTGCTCGTCGGTGGTGGTGAATAACGTGGAGGCGCCGACAGCAGGTCCTGAACGAGGAGGATCTTTCTCAGCTGGACAACGCGTTTGAATGTTGCACTCCAGACTGCCAAATCCTCATCCTATCTTTACACCTCGCACTTCCCTACGACCTGCCTCATATGCATATGTCATAGATGAGAAGGCAGGAGAGATTAGAAAAACTTTCCAAGGAGGAAATTTACACAGTTCCGTCGCCACTACTGTATTCTTTGGAGGGAATACAAGATATAGTTGAATGGAAAAAAATAATGGAGTTTCAAATTCAGAATGGGTCTTTCTTAAGCTCACTGCCTGTGTCTTCATGCACACGGGGGATCGATCAGTGGTTGATCGACGATGGGTGGTCGGTGGTCGGCTTCCCGTGGTGACCTCCAGAACATGAGGGAACTGACTGTACTAGCTACGGTCAACAAAAATAATGTCGAAGCTTTTCTCTGTGCATAGAAAGAGCCAGCCTTTTCAAAGGTAGGCCACCAGGGCTAGGCCAACTTTAAAAGATCAGCAGGGGAGTTGTTGATTTTGTAAAGACTTTAAAGTTCCTTTGACTGTGGATTTATTTACATGGCCACATTTTACGATTGGACGTTCCAGCAGGGGAGGGTTATGGATATGAACAATATCAATGTGTGTGCTTGATCGTTTTTTGCATGTTGCTTCCCATTACAAGCTTGTCTCGGCATTGGCTTAGTGAGATGGTTTGCCAGTCACTGAATTTGCAAAATTTTGGAAACCTTTTGTGGCACATGTCTGCAGTTGTACTTTTCTCTGTAGTTTTGGTCATTCAACTAGGCTTCTCAAAATGGTATCAAAGCAATCGAGGCAATGTCTTTCCGGGTTTTGCATTTGTTCTTTGGATTCGGGAAAGTCTGAAACTCTTCCTTGTAAATAATCTTGAGCTCAGTTTTAGTTTTCCAGTGGTCTTGATCCAGTCCATTTTCATGAGTATCCTGTATCGTGTTCCATTATGCATACACATATTCTCCAGAGCACTTGGTTTGGGAATGCAAATTTTTGCCATTATGGAAAACGGTAACAATAGTGAAGCTCTGATTCTTCTTCTGTTACTGTTCGTTGGCCACACTATTAGGAATTGTTGAAGACATATTTGCATTTGGATTATTTCATTCGGTGCATATTGATGGCTATTTAAATGTTTGCAAAAGCTATAGTTAGGTTGAATCTCAAAAAATCATAAAAGAAAAACCGTAGCTTCCAAGTGTCAAGGAAGGAATGACGAGTTGTCAAATGATTAGTACGGTTCAAGGAGCTGGCAAATGCACCTGGAAGTTGTAGAATTCCATGAAGACGAACCGTTTCATATTCCTAGAACACAAAGAGTTTTAGATTTTTCTTTTAAAAGATGAATTGATGTAACGAAGACAAGGGGGGCGAGAGGGGGAAAACCTCTTTCGAAGAGGGGCTCTTCTTGCAAGCTGAGTTATTTTGTAAGCCAAGATTGGAGAAATAAAGATGATTATTTACCGGTGACTGTGAGATTCATCACGGTCGATTTCTTTCAGTATTTTCTCCTTCTTTTCAGCTGTGTTAAATCTGTTTGGACTTCATTTATATGTTCCTTACTCGCAGTTGATATTGTCATTATCATATTGTTTATTTCTTCCTTATTCCGTCACGACTGTATTACAATTTCATTTTCTTCTAACTGATGTGATTCGTTATACTTTAGTACGACCACTACTATAGCGAATGAATGATGGTTTTCTATAATTATTTGTTGTCTTTCCTCTGCACCAGCTATCAGCGGGTGTAAGACCATTCTACACTTCTGGGATTCTGCATATATTCTCTACTACATTGGCCTTTCCTTTCCTTTTTCTGCTATCACATCATGATTCGCAAAGCGTTGAAAGATAGACTTACTTTGCCTCACTTTCCGCAAGTTATTTGATCACTGTTATTATCTCCTTTTTTCGGTTTTCATTTGACTCCATGCCTAATGGACCATTTCCCTGGTTTAACCCCCAAACTTTAAAAATCCAAGACCATCATTTACCCATAAATCTGCCCACCATTTCACGTTTACTAAAGATTATTTTGTGACATTGTTCGAGAGATCCCTCTCGGGTTGGAGGAGGGCATCTTCTAATCCAAAGTGGTTCAAGGTTGCCTCGGGATTGATTTGCTGCAACCTGTTAGCGATATTTCTTGTAAAGGGGGGCTAGAGCACAAAAGAATGGGTTAAAACCCACTTGTCCAAATTTTCGGATGATAATGTGCCCAAGATAAGTCACGAGAAGGTCCGGGCGATCCATATTTGCACGCCCTGATCAACGGCGCATATTGGATTCCGGACCCCCCTTGCCTTTATACCTTTAAGCGGGGGGGGTCCAGAATCGGGGATGCACCTCTCCGATGGCCCATATTAGCGCGCCCGGATCAACGGCGATGAAATCAATTACGAACCCCCCCCCCCCGCCTTTCTACCTTTAAGCGGAGGGGGGGGTCCAAAATCGAGGAGGCATTTTTCTGATGGCCACGATCGAGGAGCCCGGATCAACGGCTCAGACGCGGCCTCGACCTTCTTAGCTAACTTGTCTTTAACCCGTGTGGGCCCTTTTTCCATCATGACATCTCCCTTTCCGCCTTTCCCTTGCCGCCATATGTCATCGTTCCCCCCCTCTCACTCTTCCATATGGCCTTTTCCTCGTCTCATCATCCATTTACCACCTGACACATATCCCTTTCCCTCCATGTCAGCCTCTCACTACATTGAGCCTGCCCCATCTATTCTCCCGCCGTCTCTTCTTATATCCCTTATGACTTATGTCATCCCCCGCCACCTCTCTCGCCTCTCATCATTATTACGTCATCCTTGCGGTTGTGGCCCCATCATTCCGTAGTTGTACCCCACTTCTCGCGTTGGCCTCCATACCCGTCCTTCAAGCTATTCAATTTTTCCAGGTGGCGGCACGAGGAGTCTTCCATGTCCCAAAATGCTGAGTTGGTCAGGTCGTCTTCAATCCCAAGAAGCAGTTATTGAAGCGGTTGGTGGTGGTTAGACATCGTCTCCTCCATAATGGGAAGTCCTGCATTTAATTAAAGGCACGTTGATTCGTCGAATAAACTGTCAGGAGATCGATCGCATCTTCCATAAGTTGCACGACCATTCAAAGATTGCAGCTCCGTGTTGTCAGAAGCCATGCAAACGCAAAGCTTTCAATGCTATGTCTCGATTTTGTTGTTGTTGTTAGTTTGAGTATATGAAGGCATTTTAGCCATTTTTGTATCTATCGATGGTAGAGCTAAGCTCCCGACTGTAAAGTTTTCATGACCATTCTGGATTCCTAGTTATGTGTCTATGTTTGAGACTTCTTGGTTTATAACAAAAAGTTTCCCTTTTTCATATTTGTTTCGTCTTGTACCGAAGAATTCACAGTCGAATGATTCGCGTGGATTGAACAATCTTGTTATAATAAAGGATTTGTTGTGCCCTCTAGTATCTATATTTGAATGTGAAAGGATTTTGTGTTCGAATGCTTTCTTCTCTAGTCTGTTACAAATCGGATGTTTATGATAGGCTTTTGCACTCTTCTCATGCAAGTCTTCCACCTACTCACCCTTTTACTGCAACTCACTGTTTGAAGTTTATCAAGACCTCACTCGTTTGTGCATGCCTGGCCCAGTTTCTGACTTGAAACAATTGTTTCGAGTTTGCTTCCATTTGATCACCCCTTTTAAACAAATCGTGCCATTAAACTGATGGGCATCGGGCTCTACTCCTGCAAGCAATCCAGGAGTGACTTCCATCGCCAACATTTCTGGCGTCGTTGCCGGGGACGATGTTGAATATATTCCCTGGGATTGAACGACAAAGATCAACTGATTCTGAAGGTGCATCAGATATCAGAACTTGAAGATTGCTACTGTGCACCTCGCGACTCCACTGTGACGACTCCGCTGGGGGGAACCTGCTCTATCAATTGTGGCTTTGAGAGGCAAACACATGAGGTCTCATCCACACCTGCCTCTAGCGACACCTGGAGCTGACTCAGAAGCAGCGCGCAGTAAGGGAAAGAGCTCTGTGAAAGAAGTTTCCATCGTCGAAACAGGTATTTCCCCACCTCCTTCTGTAAAGACTCCACTTTCTTCCTCTCAGCTTCCTAGTCACCCTCCCTCTAAGGTTTCTCGTTTTCTGAATTTCAGGAGTGTTCCTGCTAAGTTTTCTCCTCCTGGTCTAGTGTCAGAGGGAGGAATCCTTATCACTCCCCCTTCCCTGGAAGTTGTACCTCCACACCAACATTTCTCAGAAGGTTTCACTACCCCCCTTCCCATTACTACTGTTTCACAGAGGGAAGCAGTTGCACATTCTGGTCCATTAGACTTCTCTCTGTTTTCCCCCTCGTCTCCCGTGAAAACCTTTTTCCCGACATCTCTCGGTCACACTCCTTCTCCTCCTATCTCTCCTCCACCTAATATCCCTATGGCTGGTGCTAATCCCCCTCCGAACAAAATGGATTCCAAAGTCGCTGCCAGGTATGCTCCTTTAGTCCTACCCCATCCTATGAATCCCCTCCCTGCTGGAGACTATTTGAAATACATGCCCAAGTTCACTGGGGAAGGAGACATAACTGCAGAAGAGCACCTGGTTGCTTTCTACAGTTATGCAGACAATCTAAACATTGAAAATGAAGATGTCTGGATGAGAGTCTTTGTCCAGAGTTTGGATGGTGAGGTTAGAAATTGGTTTAGGGGACTGGCCCCCGGATCTATTGCTAGTATTGAAGCCCTGGATACCATTTTTATGAGGTAGTGGGGAGATAGAAAAGATTACATATATTACATGATTGAGTTTGGGTCCCTGAAGAAAATGGAAGGAGAGTCTGTCTCTGACTTCTCCAAAAGATTCAATAAGATGTATAACAAGATTCCTGCAGAGATAAAGCCTTCAGAAGCCTCTGCTCAAATTTCATATGCTAGTGCCTTTGACCCTGATTTCTGTCTCATATTAAGAGAAAGAAGAGCCACCTCTTTAGCTCAGATGCAATATGCAGCTATAGAAGTGGAATCCAATATATTGGCAGCTGACAGGCTGAGAAGCCAGGCCGACACAGACAGAAGAAAGGAAAAGTCGGAAGCCTCAACTTCCAGCCCATCATTGTCCCACCCTCAAGTAAATGAGCTGACCCAAGTAATGAACTTCCTTAAAGAAGAGGTGGAGAGATTGAAGGTGGAAAGAAAGAAAATGTATAAGGGCCCTCAGAACACCGAAAATAAAGGGGGTTTCAAAAGGCCAAATAATATTTCCCCCCTGACTATGCACAGAGGAAGAGACAGAGAAGACTAAAGGATTCAAGCTCCCTTCCAGAACAATTTTGTAGCTGAGGAGCAAGAAGGGGAAACAAACGAGCCTGAACCTAAAATCCACTTTGTAGAAGTCACTCCTCCTTTCCCTCATCTGACCCAGTTAGCCTACGAAGATTCTCTCATGGATGGTCAGCTGAATGAGTTGAGCAAAGGAGACAAAGCTAGTGGTGGTCGAGGCAGGTACAACCTAAGATCTGACAAAAGGGCAGCAACACCTGATGTTCCTGAGCAATCCACTAGAACAGAGAGACCTACTAATCAAGCAGCAGACAATCATAGAGGTAAGAAGACCCAACCCCTCTCTCCCACTGTCCAAATTCATGTTCCTGAAATTAGAGAAATTCCAAAGTCCATGTCTTCTTTTAATTTCGAACATGAGATCGAAAAGATCAGAATTCTTGTGCCACTCACCGAATTAATTAAGCACGGGGAATTCAAAAAATGCTTCTCTGACCTTTTGAAATCTGAAGCCTCAATCCCTTCCACAGACTTCATAAACCTCCAAGATGAAAGACCTACAATTTTCCTAGGTCCCATGGTAGAAGACAGAGATGATTCATCTCCTCCCTTTTACACCTCCCTGAACATACATGACAAAGTGCTGCACAATTTCTTAATGGATTCAGGGGCCTCCCACAACCTCATTCCTAAAGCCGTCATGGAAGAGCTAGGATTAGAAGTCACCAGAGCCTATCATGACCTCTATTCCTTTGACTCTAGGAGGGTACAGTGTTTGGGAGTCATCAAGGACCTGGTAGTCTCCATGTTTCAGTTGCCCATGAAGAGTATGGTCATGGAAATCGTGGTAGCTGACGGCCCCCCCAAGTTTGGCATGTTGTTGTCAAGGTCTTGGATTAAGAGACTTGGAGGGACGTTACAGATGGATCTTACATATGCCACCATCTCGGTGTTTGGAGGGGAACATAGGAGATTATACAGAGAAGCCCATCTAGCCTACATTGTCAGTGATGAAGGAAACCCCACTAATCATCCCATCTATGCCTTGGACACTGATTTAGGCTCCAGTTTACTACAGCTCACTGAGACTCCCGACCCCCCTTTGCAGATCAGAAAGAAGTCCATTCTTAATCAGGAGACACCCCCTTCAACCACCTCGGTTTGGAAGATGTTCTTTGATGGAGCATCCTCCAGTATGGGTGCGGGTGCTGGAATAGTATTCGTGTCCCCTTGTCAAGAGACCATCTCTCTGTCATACAGGCTGGAATTTGAAGTCACCAGCAATGTGGCAGAGTATGAAGCTCTGGTTCTGGGATTGAGAGCTGCAAAGAAGATGGGAATCGAGGAACTGGCTGTTTTTGGGGATGCAGAGTTGATTGTCCAGTAGGTCAAAAATGTTTATCAGACCAAGCATCCTCGACTCAGGAATTACAGGAACGAGGTATGGGACCTTGTGAACAATTTCTTCCTGGATTTTAACATCTCTTTCATTCCAAGGGAAGAAAATGCCCCAGCCGACTGTTTAGCTTTCATAGCTAGTCTGCTTGAAGTTCCTGAGCTTCCCACTGTCAGGTCTAATATTGAAATAAAATACAGACCCTCTGTACCAGACAATGTCAAGCATTGGAAGGTATTTGAGGATGATCAAGAGATCGAAAAGTTTTTTCAATCCGTTGATGAATTTTCTGTGTCACACATAGATGAGGATCCTGACATTGAGAGGGAACCTGACCATCACCCTGGGGAGTTTGTAAATAAAATTGCTGACCACCAGATTATACAATTGCCGAGCAACCACATTCCGAAAGGACTCATCCCGCTAGAAAGGTTGTTTGATGGAAATGATGTGGCAGTAAAGGGGAGAGTTTCTGGTGATAATGCTGATACAGCTGAATGCAACATAGGCACACTAGAGGAGCCCAAGATGGTCAAACTGTCGAAGAGTCTAACTGAGGAGCAGAGGGCTGAATATACTAAGCTGTTGAGGAATTTTACTGACGTGTTTGCATGGACCTACGAAGACCTCAAGACATATGACACGTCAGTCATTGAGCACAAGATCCCACTGAAAGAGGAGGCTAGACCATTCAAGAAGAAGCTGAGACAGATAAATCCTACACTGCTTCCTGTCATGGAGAGGGAGGTGAAAAAGCTATTGGATGCCTAGATCATTGTCCCCTGGAGATATTCTGACTGGGTAGCCAATTTGGTCCCGGTAAGAAAGAAGAGTAGAGAAATCAAACTCTGTGTCGATTTCAGGAACCTGAATCGGATCTCAAGGAAGGACAATTATCCCTTGCCCAACATGGAGCACATATTGCAGAAGGTCACTGGTGCTTCCAGAATATCCATGATTGATGGTTTCTCTGGCTACAATCAGATATCAGTCATGCCGGAGGACAGGGAAAAAACAGCCTTCACCACTCCCTGGGGCACATTCATGTATGCCAAAATGCCTTTCGGGCTGATGAACGCAGGAGAAACATTTCAGGGAGCCATGGACATAGCCTTCGTCGGGGAGAGAGATAAGTTCGTGGTGATCTACCTAGATGACATAACAGTCTTTTCCAAGACTGATAAAGAGCATTGCTTCCACTTGAAGAAGGTTTTCCAGAAATGTCGTAGGTTTGGCCTTTCCATGAATCCCCAAAAATCATTGTTTGCTATGCAAGAAGGGAAGTTGTTAGGCCATATAGTATCAACAGAGGGAGTAAGAATTGATCCTGATAGAGTAGAAGCAATTTAGGCCATGTCACTTCCCAGATCTAAGAAAGAGGTTCAGGCATTTTTGGGGAGGATTAATTTCCTGAGGAGGTTTGTTTCAAATTTTGCTGAATTGGTGAAACATATCACAGCCATGCTCAGAAAGGGCCATGAAGTAAAATGGACTTATGAATCCAGAGAGTCTTTTGTTCTAATAAAGAAGGCATTGACTGAAGCACTTGTGCTAATCAGTCCCAATTATTCCAAAGAATTTCTGATATTTTCTTTTGCTTCCTGTGATACAATAGCGGCAATTTTATTGCAGAAAAACGATTGGGGGCAAGAACAGCCTATTGCCTTCTTTAGCAAGGCACTGAGAGATGCAGAGCTCCGGTACGAGATCATGGAGAAGCAGGCTTATGCCTTGGTGAAATCTCTCAAAGCTTTCAGGGTCTATGTCTTACACTCAAAAATCATTGCATATGTCCCTTTAGCTTCTGTGAAGGATATTCTCATACAACCTGACATAGACGGGAAAAGAGGTAAATGGATCGCCAAGATCCTAGAGTTTGACCTGGAAATTAAGCCCACCAAGCTGATAAAGGGGCAAGGTTTAGCCAAGTTGCTGGCTGAATCAAATTGCAGGGCCTTGGGAATCAATGTCATTAATGAGCAAGCTGAGTCATCCAACATGGGTTCCCAAAGTACTGTACTACTAGCAGAATGCACCTGGTATAAGGATATCCTGTATTTTCTGCAAGAATTGAAGCCTCCTGATGGATTGGGGAAAAGTAAAGCCAGAGCCTTAAAGCTCAAAGCAGTCAGGTATTGCCTTATTGACCAAACCTTATATTGGAAAGACCCCCAGGGGGTATTACTGAGATGTCTGGACCCACAACAGGCCCAAAAGGTTATATTCGAATTCCACAGTGGTCTCTGTGGAGGTCATCATTTTTGGAAGACCACAGCTCACAAGATCCTCCGAGCTGGATATTACTGGCCCACCTTATTTCCTGATGTCTGCAGGGAAATTAGATCTTGCATCAAAGACCAGAAATTCTCGGGGAAGCAACAGCTCAAATCCCTTCCTTTGAAACCTATGGTGATCTTAGCACCCTTTCAGCAGTGGGGATTGGACTTCATCGGGGAAATTCATCCCTCCTTGAGTGGCCAGCATCGATGGATTCTGACAGCAACCGACTATTTCACTAAATGGATAGAAGTTGTCCCTACCAGAAGCACTTCTCACAAAGTAATCATCAGCTTCCTGGAAGACATCATAGCTAGATTTGGCTGCCCTAGAAAAATTGTCACTGACAATGCTTCCCCATTCCGATCTGTGCCTCTGGTCAAATTTTGTGAACAATTTGGAATTTCACTGATTCACTCCACTCCCTACTATCCTCGGGGAAACGGACTGGCAGAGTCCTCCAATAAAAGCCTAGTCAAGCTTATCAAAAAGCTACTGGAGGATAATAAAAGGGGCTGGGACTCAAAGCTCAAATTTTCCCTTTGGGCTGATCGGGTGACAACCAAGAAATCCCTGGGCCTCTCACCTTTCCAACTGGTTTATGGAATAGAGGTCGTTTTCCCCACTCAGCTTGCCTTGCCTGTAGCCAATCTCCTCCAAGACTATGAAGGAGAACCTAACCATGTGCTCAGGAGAATTCATCAGATGGTGGAAGTGTAGCAGATCAGAGATCAGGTCCTAGACAGAGCTTACAATCATCAGCAAAAGATCAAGCAGGCTTTTGACAGGAAGAGCAAAAAGAAAGAATTTGAGCAGGGTGATCTAGTGCTCAAATGGGATGCACCTAGACAGGAAAAGGGAAAACACAGTAAATTTGATGCCCTCTGGTTCAGGCCTTTCAAGATCCTTGAAGTATTTTCAAACAACACTTACAGGTTGCAGGATCTGGAAGGCAATGAAGCTTTCAGTGGCCCAGTAAATGGGCATTTCTTAAAAAAATGTTTTCTATGAGCCGCAGTCGGCTCTTTTTGTTTTGTTTTGTAAATATTGTTTCTGTCTTTGTTTTTCGGACTAATAAATGACTCCATAGCCCAATCGCTAAGGCACTAAGTCTGCAAAAGAGTTCTTAGAGCATCACAGGGACGACTCTATCCCCCATGGAGCCAAATGTTAGCGATATTTCTTATAAAGGGGGGCTAGAGCGCAAAAGAATGGGTTAAAACCCACTTGTCCAAAGTTTCAGATGATAATGCACCCAAGATAAGTCACGAGCAGGTCCGGGCGGTCCAGATTTGCGCTCCCTGATCAATGGTGCATATTGGATTCCAGACCCCCCTTGCCTTTCTACCTTTAAGTGGGGGGGGGTCCGGAATCGTGGGCGCACCTCTCCGATGACCCAGATTAGCACGCCCAGATCAACGATGATGAAAGCAATTCCGGACCCCCCCCCACCTTTCTACCTTTAAGCGGAGGGGGGGGGGGTCCGAAATCGAGGAGGCAGTTTTCCGACGGCCATGATCGAGGAGTCCAGATCAACGGCTCAGGCGCAGCCCCGACCTTCTCAGCTGCCTTGTCTTTAACCCGTGTGGGCCCTTTTTCCATCATGACATCTCCCTTTCCGCCTTTCCCTTGCCGCCATATGTCACCGTTCCCCCCCCTCTCACTCTTCCATATGGCCTTTTCCTCGTCTCATCATCCATTTACCACCCGCCACTTATCCCTTTCCCTCCATGTCAGCCTCTCACTACATTGAGCCTGCCCCATCTATTCTCCCACCGTCTCTTCTTATATCCCTTATGACTTATGTCATCCCCCGCCACCTCTCTCGAGTCTCATAGTTCTTACGTCATCCTTGCGGTTGTGGCCCCGTCATTTCGTAGCCATACCCCACTTCCCGCGTTGGCCTCCATACCCGTCCTTCAAGCTATTCAGTTTTTCCAGGTGGCGGCACGAGGAGTCTTCCATGTCCTAAAATGCTGAGTTGGCCAGGTCGTCTTCAATCCCAAGAAGCAGTTATTGAAGTGGTTGGTGGTGGTTAGACATCGTCTCCTCCATAATGGGATGTCATGCATTGAATTAAAGTCACATCGATTCGCCGAATAAACTGTCAGGAGATCGATCGCGTCTGCCATAAGTTGCATGACCATTCAAAGATTGCAGCTCCGTGTTGTTAGAAGCCATGTAGACGCAAAGCTTTCAATGCTATGTATCGATTTTGTTGTTGTTGTTAGTTTGAGTATATGAAGGCATTTTAGCCATTTTTGTATCTATCGATGGTAGAGCTAAGCTCCCGACTGTAAATTTTTCATGACCATTCTGGATTCCTGGTTATGTGTCTGTGTTTGAGACTTCTTGGTTTATAACAAACAGTTTCCCTTTTTCATCTCTGTTTTGTCTTGTATCGGAGAATTCACAGTCGAATGATTCGCGTGGATTGAGCAATCTTGTTATAATAAAGGATTTGTTGTGACATTGTTGTGCCCTCTGGTATATGTATTTGAATGTGAAAGGATTTTGTGTTCGAATTCTTTCTTCTCCAGTCTGTTACAAATCGAATGTTTATGACAGGCTTTTGCACTCTTCTCATGCAAGTCTTCCACCTACTCACCCTTTTACTGCAACTCACTGTTTGAAGTTTATCAAGACCTCACTCATTTGTGCATGCTTGGCCCAGTTTCTGACTTGAAACAACTGTTTCGAGTTTGCTTCCATTTGATCACCCCTTTTAAACAAATCGTGACATTAAATTGATGGGCGTAGGGCTCTGCTCCTGCAAGCAATCCAGGAGTGACTTCTGTCGCCAACACAACCCAAATTTAGTTCCGAGTGTCAACACCTGGTGCCATCTTTGCCAACCAAATGACCCAAGTATTCTACTTTTGAAGTGCCAAAAGCACATTTAGACTGTTTCAGGAAAAGTTGGTGTTGAGAGAGTATATGGAGAACTCGATCCACATGAGCAAGATGGTCTATCCAGGTTTTTCTATAGATGAGGATATCATCAAAGAAAACTAAGACAAAATGGTAGAGAAAAGGACAGAAGACATGATTCATGAGGATTTGGAAGGTGGAGGGGGCATTACACAAGCCAAAGGGAATGACCAAAAACTCATAGTGGCCCTCATGAGTTCTAAAGGTAGTCTTGGGAATGTCTGCCTCTTTCATACATATCTGGTGGTAGCCCGAATGGAAATCCAGTTTAGTGAAGAATTGGGAGCCACTCAATTCATCCAGGAGGTCATCAATGACAGGAATGGGGAATTTGTCTTTGATGGTAAGTTTGTTGAGGGCATGAAAGTCAGGACACATTTGCCAAGAACCTTCTTTATTCAGGACCATGACCATAGGGGATGAATAGGGGCTCATACTAGGGTGGATAATTCCTGCATGAAGGAGTTCCTGGACCATTTTCTCAATTTCATTTTTTTGGGAAAAGGGGTGACGATACGGACGGATATTAGGAGGAAGGCTTCTAGGTACAAGGGGAATGGAATGATCATGAACACCACAGGAAAGAGGGAGGCCTTGGGTAATGGAAAATAACAATTGATGTTTAGAAAGGATGGCTTGGAGGTCCTGTGGTACCGAGGATGTCTATGTTTCTTGTATGGCATGGAGTTGGGTGATACCACCAGAATGACCCTTTTTTAGCATCTTTTCCATGCGGTGGGAAATAATGATCTCAGGTGAACTGGCGGTGATGCCTTGGAAATTATATTGGTGGCCCTCTTGGTCAAATTGCATGGTTAAGTCTTTAAAATGCATGAGAATGGGACCCAAATTCCTTATCCATTCTGCACCCAACACAATGTCACAACCTCCTATGTCAATAGCAAACATATGGGATTTCAGGTGGTAGTCACCAATTTGGAGATGCACATTTTCACAATGCCCTCGACATTTCATGGAACCACCATTGGAAATCATGATTTGGAAATTATTGACAGCATGGATGTAGCAATGAGTTTCTTGGTCAATGCAGCGATGAATAAATTATGGGTGCTTCCACTATAAACCAGAATGATGACCTTTTGATGTTTGATGTAACCGATTAGCTTGAGGTTTTGGGGAGCGGAGAATCTAATGAGAGCATTGAGGGAAATGACTGGTTCTACTTTGGGAGGGTCTGAGGGAGGGGTTATGTCAGTGGATTCCGGTCAATCGGACACAGAGGGATTTTCTTCATCTTCTTCCAAAATCTCCTCGGAGATAGCCATAAAAATATTTTGTTCTTTACACTTGTGGCCCAGGAAATATTTTTCATCACAGTTATAACAAAGGCCTTTGAGTTGGTGTTCAACCATTTCAGCCCTGGTCAATTTTTGGATCTCTAGTGGAGAAGAGGGAGTAGTGGGATTTACTGGTTTAGGGCGAGGGATAAAGGAGGGTTTGTGGTTTTGAGAAGATACAGCTTGTTGTGCTTCTTTATCTCTTTTGGTAGCCTCCACCCAACTTTCAGGCCGAGCCATGAGGACATGGGCCCGAATTTCATCCTTGAGGCCGCTGATAAAAAAGTCTTGGAAAAAGGCATCAGACATGCCCTCTGTTCTAAAAGCCAGGCACTCAAAGGCAGCTATAAAGTCTTCCACGGTTCCTAATTGTTTCATCTTTGTCAAACATCCCAAATGGTTGGTGTCAGTGTCAAAGCATTCATAAAGCTCTGCCACAAAGTGTGTCCAAGAAATATACCCTTGATGAGAAGTTTTTCTCCATTGCCACCATTGCTAACGTTCTTGATCTAGATGAAGAACACCATACTAGAGTTTGGCCAAGTCATTTTTAATGTCGTATAAAGAGAAGTAATGTTCCATTTGGGTTACCCAACCAGTGGGGTCCGAGCCATCAAATTTGGTCACATCCACCCATGGGAGGCATAGGTCATGTTGAAAGTGATGGTTTTGCAAGGTAGGGGAATGAGAGGAATGGTCACCTTCAGTATGTGGAGGTGAGGAAGAGGAAGGGTTATCTATAGGGATATGTAGTTTGGTGCAGAGTGCCGAAAATACTGATTCAAGTTGGGTGGTGAGGTCTTGTTTGATTTACCCCATTGAGGACTACATGGTTGTATTGATGGCGGCAACATTGGCACTGAGTTGTTTCACTTCTTGTTGGGTCTCAATGAGACCAGATTGCAAGGTGTTGAAGCGAGCTTCCAAGTCTTGGCTACGAGTATGGGCCATGAGGATGAGGAAACTGAAAAAGGGGTAGGTGGGGTAAAAAAATTTGGCCGAAAAAATGATATGGCTGAATGTAATAAGGGTGAAGAGATGAATCCAATGGAATAGATCTCAAATAATGGTGAAACATTTTCCAGACTTTATTTTTTTTTTAACAAAGTTATGCTTTGGTCTGAAGAATACTACGGAGAGTAAATGCCTAAATGCTTAAACAGAAAGAAATGTGTATTTACTTGGCAACCTGAACACAGTTGCACGGCAATAGATCTTGTTTGTTTTAATTAGTTTATGTTTTTTTCCCCCAAGGGTTAGGTATTAAAGGGTTCTACAGACAAGGGTTTGCCCTGTGCTATAGCTCTCTGATATACGTGCTGGGTCCAACAGTAGTACTCGGCCCAATATCTGAAGGCACTAACTAAGGAGGATAGATCGTACCCTTAGCCGTACTACCCAACTACCCAAGTACTAGAGAGTATCTTCTTGAGTGTTGTTCTCAGTGACACTATAGCAATTAGGTGGTCGATCAGTTTATCTAAAGAGGGCTTCAGGTAATCTAGGTCGATCCATACACAGGTGTTGTCTGATGCGCTACCACTCAAAGGGGTACCAACAGGGGTTACAAGGGTGGCCAACAGATGTGCGCTTAAGTACCACTTTTATTTCCTGCGTGTATGAATCCCTCAACCGTGGGTTTATGCACGTAATGACAGATCTATATGGCTTAAAGATGCCAAAATATGTCTCTACCCTGAAAAAAAAATTAACCTTCACTTTATGCTAAGGAAAGTGCTCTCATACCACTTGTAATATACCAGATATAAAATGTATGCAGAACTGAAATAAAGTGCTAGTAATGGCATAATAACAACAATATAACCAGAGCATTCACCACAATAACACTGAAATGATATAAGAATAACAACATAAATAGCATTTTGAATCTGAAAGAAATGTTCACAGGCCTCTTCGAGGGGGAAACCTCCAAATGAGCAGAGCTCTATTACAATAATATCCAAGCTAGGGTTCTCATACCCTCGACTCCTATTTATACTAAATAGAAGCATCTAGAGGAAGATCCTTCTGGAAGCATAAGCTTCTATTAGGTC